>JAVQKC010077554.1:0-12817 GCA_036025475.1 Philypnodon macrostomus | reverse complement strand
AAATGTGAAATTAAAAATGCCACTAAGATTAATGTTGATCACTGACTCATCCCATAACAAAGTCCACACTATATAAGAGCCTGTGTGATGCATATTATCACATAGGAAGGATATTGTATCTGAACATAAATCTATATTTAACCTCACTGTGCTAAGACTCCATAACTCACTGCTTTGTGGTATAGTGTAAGCCCCGTAAGAGGCATTGTATGTGAATATAGGAAAAGTGAGCCAGAATCAATAGAGATGGTGCCACAGGGATGTGAGCTCTCCTGCCAGGCTCCCCGGCTTCTATGGGTGGGGTGTGAGTGTGTGGAAGGGTGTGAGTGTGTGGAGGTGCAGTCAATGAGACAATTCCACACCCTTCTTCGTCCTCACTGCTTCTATGGAGAGGACAATACCCACAGTACTGCAGATCTGGACTGGACTGTTGTGAATGTTAATGTATAGAATAAATATGATTCACAGATCTATTCTCTACTGAACGAGAGCATGATGTTCTCCCTCCCACACACAAACACACACACACGTTTGTTCTTGTTGCCTTGTCGTTGGTTGAGTCTTACTATTTCAATATGGATGAATATAACACAGGGGTGGGCAAACTTTTTGACTCAAAGGCCACACGGGGTTTAAAAATGTGCCCAGTGGGCCGGCTGATATTGTATTCTTTGTAAACTGCAACTGTTTCTGACAAATGAGACACACGGCCTCAGTGAAAATATATTATAAAAAATTATAACAAAGTGAGTGATAAATTGGCAATATTTTATCATTTAAGAAATATGAGCAAACAGTTGGTGGGCCAGATTAAAATGCCCAAAGGGCCGCATGTTGCCCCCGGGCCGCAGTTTGCCCACCCCTGATAGAACAGGTAAAGGTGATGAATAAATCAAGCATAGTTTTGCACATGAACATTACATATATAGAGTAGAGTATATAAGAACGATAATATAGTTTTGCATTGTGGGACCCTGTGCAGTACAGTAATAAAAGCCCATGACATAGATTGTATGTTTAACTTTCTTCCAAAAGCCTTGACATCCAGAAAATGACTGTTGATAATCTGTAGCTGTTGGTAAGACATCATCACATTCTAGAACCTCAAAACAACCACTATTTAGTGTTTAGCTCAAAATAAAGAGAAATGGATGAGCAGGTCAAGTTATGTTTTTAAAAATAATGTTATATGTGAACTGCTTTGCTACATTGACACATTATAACTGCATCTTATGTGGTTGTACAGTTGGTTATAGAGTTAGTATCAATGCACACATAGCCGTGAAAACTGGGCACTAACCGGCTGCATCACGACTACAGTAAAAATCATTTAACATGGCATTGTGCCATTGTGTTCCTTCATAATACCATATTGTTGGTCCTCAGTGTCGTATTGGTCAGTTATTGGGGTTGTTTTAGCACATCTAGATAGAGACCATATGGCAATGCATCACAAAGAACATGAGATGCATTTTGGTTCCATGCTTTTACCAAGTGCCACTCAGAAAATTCGCCACAACTAGGACAAGATCAGGGCTCAAACAAAAACTATACCAGAACTGAACTGGTCTCAATGAAACGGGACTTTTAACAGCCCCAGTACCATTGTCCCATCTCCACCACTGCCTCCAGTGGTACTGCTGGTACAAGGATGTGATGACACTTTAGGCGCAGTGCCAACCACAAACACATGAGCTGTCGAGGCTACTTTTTGGGCTTTTGTTTTGAAGTGTTTTTTTATATGGACGGTACAGGCTTTCGGTTCACAAGAGGTATTTTAACACTACACCCTATAGTAGACCATTAGTCGTGGGTCGTTGTAGTAAATGTGTGAGGTGTTGTTGTGGAAGGGCGGGGAGATGCCCACACATCTCTTACACCACTGTCCTCCTGATTGTCATTACCTTGCGTTTTCTGCTCTCGGCGGTGCCACTCCACACGAAACACTGATAAATGACCCTTAGGTTCTGCTTCCAGTTGTCCACTTTGAAACTGTTGACATGGGGGCAGCCCGCGGGACTCATTGTACAGCATCCGGCTTTGATCCCCCTCAAGGCGGTGAAACCTGCACAAATCCCCCCGCCAGGATGGTGGATACCACGGACGTGCTGCTGCTGCGCTCCGGGCTAACTAATGTCCTGGCTGCGGTGGCAGACGTGGGATCCCAAAATAACGTGTTTTGTCATTATTTCCAAGAAAATGTCAAATATAAAGTCAGTCCAAAGATGTGATTGACACGGAGATCTTCCACAATCGTAGTATTACATGTTAGCACGCTGGCTAAAGTTGGTTAGCATTGGAATTTCAACAGTAGCTTACACGGTTTATGGCTAAGAGCCGCCTCGTTTATACAACCGACCAATGGCGAGGCTGGGATTGGTTTGATGGACGTTTGGTAGCTCCCCGGCGTTGTGCTCTAAAACCTTTCCCTGCCAGAAAGAGCGAACAGGATGTAAAGTCCTCTTTGGACAGGGCAAAGACGCAAGATCCACGTTCATTTGGAGAAATACACGGGTACAGTGCATTTCTGTCACGTGCTGTAATCTCGGGTTGCTATTATTAGTTTTATACCGTCCACGCGCGTCCATTTTGATCAGTTATCACCAAAGAACAGTGTATTTTTTAATTCACACCTAACAAAGTCAACATGATGTCCTAGCCGAGGAAAACTACCTACCGTTCTATAACATTAAATTGAGAATGTGTTTCCAAAAAGGGGGGGCTATTTCTCGCAAGGGGACACTTCATGTCATAACACCGGGTTCCGCCCCTTTGGAGCGTGTGCTGTGCTGCTGTGCCTTGACTGGCCCGCATCCCGCAAACCACATCCGCCTGTCAAAAGATGCTCAT
Organism: Philypnodon macrostomus; assembly: GCA_036025475.1. Classification (NCBI taxonomy): domain Eukaryota; kingdom Metazoa; phylum Chordata; class Actinopteri; order Gobiiformes; family Eleotridae; genus Philypnodon; species Philypnodon macrostomus. Next base: position 9,967 of record JAVQKC010077554.1, on the reverse strand, counting down.
TGGCCAAAAGATGAATCGCATCAATCGAGAATGATAGAATATGACACAGAGAGTAACATTTGATCTGACATGGTGCACAAGTTGGTACAGGTACCAACGTCCCATTTTAGACTTGATGCGAGGATCACTGTGAGGCATTGTTCAAGCCTTGTTTTGGCACATTTTAGACCTTGTTAAGTCCCGGTATAGTTGTTTTTTTTTTTTAGTTATGCTAGCTACTCCATTCATTCCTATCATAGTCAATCGGTCAAGGATTTAGGCCGGGATACTACCGATTGGTGTGAGAACCACTGGTCTACAGGATAAATGCGCTTCCTCGCATCAGTCAAGAGGTGTTAGACGCCAGAGAAGATACTGCAAATATATCAGTTTGGTTCTTTTTTTTTTTGTACAAATGCAAAAAGAGTAATTTATTCTTAAACAATTTATTATAACAGATCCACAATCGCAAAGCTCCCAAATGACATGACAGTTAACGTTCATCTGCTCACAGGCTGTCAAAACTGTTTTCTGTACAGTGCTCAAGCGACCTCTAGTGGATCCGACCTAAAAAACCAACCAAAAAAACGGAAAAAGGGGGGAAAACAAGAACATTACAGTGCACCAGATCGCGAACACTCCTCTTTTTGAGCCGACTTGAGTTTCAAGGGCATTTACTGGTATCTACAATAGGAGTGAGCGGCGATGGGTTGTCGTATATATTTCAGCCTTTCTTCCTTAGATCCGTAGATCATCACCTCACATATAATGCCCTCGATACGGCCGGCATGCAGCAGAACCAAAACCAACAGTGAGATTATTCACACATATGTTCGGAACAAAAAGTCCAGTTTTTATTTATGGTGGTTTGTGTCAAATGTAGAAGTGGCGTTCCAACCTCCATCCATAAATAAAACACTGATCCTTAAGACACTGAAGAAAGAAGAACCAAATTTATCATCATTCCACACATTTAGATTTTCCTTGTCCAATGTCCTTTATGCAATAGAATGTTTATTATTCCTCTTAAAAAAAATCCAACTCATCCGGGGAAGAACGTGTTGGGCTGTGGCTGTGGCGTTCTGTCCGAGGCCCCTCAGGAGTAACTGGATGTTTTGCTACCGACATCATCCTCCTGCGATCCCATACTCTGCAGAACACATGAATTAATAACAGCGCAGTGGCAAGTAATCAAGGTAGCGGATTCACAAGGCTCCGAACCCGCGTGTGAGAACGTAAGTGTGCGTTTGTGCCAACCCGGTAACCATTGTGTATAACGTTAAAGACGATCGCATGGTTAAGTACACAGTGCCTCACCTTTTGCACAAATTGTGGATTTACTGTAATTTCTTGATCCATAGATTTTAATTTCTCATCCAGTTCTATACATTTCAACATCTGAAAGACAGACGATGTAATATGTTAATGTAATGTTTTCAGTTCAAGTCTATGGAAGATGTTCAAACAGTACCTCTTGATCGATTTTATGGAGCATTGCGGGGTTGTTGTATTTTTCCGGATTATCGTGAAAGCACACCATCCCATCCTTTTGGTTAATGCTAGCATAGATTTCACCATCTTCAATCTTTTCAAACAAAACAAAAGTTGAAATGCTTGATAAATGCCTTTACAATCTCTGTTTTAGCTAATAATCCGTCCTCACCATGTGTAAGACGTATTTCTCTGCCTCTTGGGGACCGGACAGCTGCACTCTACTTGCCATATCTTGCAAAGACAAAGTCAGGAAAGTCTGGAAAAAAATACATTAAAAAATCATATATAAAAATCCCATATTCAGATAATATTTACACCCACTTTCAGCAACATATGTATAGTAATTGGTGAGACAAAATAACTTAATGATTATTCCTTCAATACAGTGGCTAATGTTACCCCATGGTCTCTGGTATAAGCCCACCTTGGTTAGCCTCTGTATATTCTTCTTATAGAGTGAGGAGAGGCACTGTTTGACCAGGCCTGTGTTGTTGTCTCGTGTGAACGTCTCGTTGTGTTTGTTGACCACACTGCGCAGCTCGGCCGGGTTGTTGTTGTTGTAAACCTGAGCTAACTCGTGGTAAGCGTTGCTCAAGGGCTGAAAAGAGAAAAAAAACCATTGAGTAACTGGTAATAGTTACTCACGTTGGTCCATCAGGAGCTCAATAAAATCGAGAAATAATTGGATCTGGAGGTTTCCTGAAATTAGAAATTGTAAAAAATGACCCTGTTCTTGATGTAAAGTAGATCATCTAATCTCATAATTATTATTCTCTCCTAGCAACATCAAAGCTACCACTTTGTTGTTGAGTTTCATGTTGCTGTAGAGGCCAGGAGAGGGACTGAAATAAAAAATATAATTTATATCATAGAACAGACAGTAGGGGCAATTTACATTCACCACATAAACAGTGTACAACAAGAGAACCCACAGTAACACTAGGAGGACATGCAGACTTCACTCAGAAAGACTGTGGTTGGCTGGTTTGAGGATAAAATCGGCAGCCTGGTTATTGTTAGGTACCAATGCTCTCCACTACAATACATTTACTGCACACACACTTACCTTGATGAACCTCCCTACGATCTGTGAGGTGTATTTGGGCAGCGGCTGCACTTTGCCGTGAAGAATGAGCGACACCAGGATGTATTTCTTATAGGCTTCTAACATGATGTGACTCACTGCCATGGCTGGAGTGGTTATTGCCTGACACCAGAGCATATTGAATTGATTAGTATCACGAAGCTGGGGGTCAAGTATACAAACGAGGACCGGCGGTTACCTGTTCATAAAAATACAGTGCTCTTTCGAAGTTCTTGAGGCCCGTGTAGATCATGCCACCGTAGTAGTAGTAACATAAAAAGTGCTTTGCGTCGTAGGCTCCATTCTCTTTACAGATGTCCATCATGTCCAGATCCAAGAAGGGCAGTGCAGGCTTAAAACACTTTGCTAACAAGCACAGCTGCGGAAGAGAGGCACAACTGATATATTTTATACACGCAATATATAGAGATCTAGTATCGTTTAACGGGACTGGAGCTGCACGACGTGGGGGGAACGTTGAATATAGTGATATCAATATAATTGCTATATTTCGATGGAGAGTTCCCGTATTTTAAGAAATCCATTATAGTGAACCTTCAACACACTTTTTATGACCAGAGCTAATGAAAAATGCTTTGTCTGATTTAACACCATTATTGCGATATATTGCAGATTCTTGCGATACGGATATTGCCACAGAAGATATTGCGATAGCTATATTTTTGTGATATATTGTGCAGCACATAACCTTTACCTCTAGAGTCACTAGAGTGTTTTTCTGGTGATGCCCGATAATGTTAGTCTCTTGATATTCATATGTGCAGTCTGCGGAAGTTCACTGTGCTGTTGGTTGTAGCCAAATTCTTTCACTTCTCTCTGTTGCAAAGTTACTCTGAGGCACAGAGGCACTTCATAGGCTCTCTTGGGGTGTCAAGGATCCCTCTAGTTTCGCTTCCAGAAAACCATTAATACACCGATTAAGTACCTTGAATACCATTATTTGATTATACTGTAACTATAACACATCTGTACATGTTTTATCCACGAGTTAATCTCATATCTTGTATTTGTAGTTACCTGTGGCAGAAGTAAGGACCGAATAATGATGGTTTTAGTCCATTTAGGGCCCACACTTTCTGTTCTCAACCACAGGAAGACATCACTCACACAAACGGATGACGGAAGATTGAAACCATGAGAAAGTCGTTTGGCGAACTCTGATAAAAGATTTTGACTCATTTTACATTGTTGTGGTTGCACGGCCCGCTGCAGTTGTTTTAATATTTAACAGAAAGAATGTATCATAAATGGATTCAAGTTGAACCAAAAAACACCAGGTTTGCATCAGTTTTTTGTCTATTCCTCTGAGCTTTAAACATTATGTAAAAGCCTGTTGAAAAGCGATTTGCATTTTGGCTGGCTGTTTGATTTTTGGCTAAGAGATGCATGGGGGAGGTTAAGGAAGCTTCATGCGCCCCTGAACAACTCATTTAGACATCACACTGACTTTGAAGATACATAAGTTCGAAAAAGATCAGCTTTGAATGACTTTGTCCCAAATAGATCACTAAGGTCTGCTGACCAGCTCCTCCTGACAGTACGCAAACCAAGGCTCACTACCAGACAAGATAGAGCCTTCTCTGTGGCTGGCCCGAGGCTGTGGAACGGTCTGCCATTGCACATGAGATCAGTGCGGTCAGTAGCAGCTCAAGAGCGGGCTGAAAACACACTCTTCCTCGTTGGCTTTTAGAACGTTTACTTATTAAATGTTAAATGTTAAATGTCATTAGCCCAATGCAACACAATGTAAACTATAGAGTCCATCCTTAAGTCATTGGCAGTCACTTACCTGACACAGATCTGCATGAACTGAGGTAAGTTGGTTTGTGTTCATCTGCATTTTGTCTATTGCCTGTTTTAGGACTACAACTCCCCTCAATGGCTGTCAACAAGAAAATAAAGATCAGTTATTCATCTGCAGAAGAGGCCCGAGGTATGAAGCACGAGGTGAAGGCCTGCACGGAGAAATCCAGAGATATTAACAAAGTGCATGATTAGGCCTTGACCCAAAAATACACTGATTCAAGATTATAACTTGATACAAAACAGAGGCTGGTAGAGACCTTTTACAGTCATTATTTTCATTCAAATCTAATCTAACTAATCAGTGGTTATTGGATAGTGCAGAAAATGAGACCTGTGATCAAATTAAACAGTATTCAGGCAAAAAGCTTTGTTTTACTGCAGTTAATCCACATTCTTGTTTGAATTTGGTTTGAATCTAATAGAAACTGCAAAGATATGTTTAGTCTTTATCTACTACTGTACATGTCAATTTCCAAATGACGAGCAAACTCTTCATACCTGTTTCCGCTCTACGAGGGCATTTGTCATCTGGTGACAGAGACCAGCAACTGCAGCACACAGAGAACAAAAAATGGTTAATCAGTTCATTGACGAGTTCATTTACTGATGCATATCGTGTACTACTGAGCACCATTCTTTCTCAGACAAAGTAATATACACTAATGTATTTTGTTACTTGACGTACAGGACAAAGTTGTGAGCTATTAGTTCTAATTAGTGTGGACATCTTTGAGGCTAATTAGGGATCTGTCGAGCGCTCTTGAACAACACTTACTCTGACACCTTCAGTAAATGGAATGCTTAATGACTGCTTACAAGTGTCTGTTGCATATCTAATGTGTTCCCCATTGCAGGTACTGATGAAGAGCTGGACTTGTGAGAAGAGCGTCTCGAAGTCAGGGATGTTTGGCATGGAGAACTTCACAAATCTGCAACAAAAGCAGAGACAAGAGTTGGCTGGAGGGAATCAAGCTGACGAGGTGGTGATTGTAAAGTTGTCAAGATTATACTCCATTTGTGCATATCATTTTTTATTCTATAGATCAAACTGGATTCTGAAAATTGTGTATAAACCAAATTAAAACAAAATTTGGTCAATGCTTAAATTGATCAAGCTTGTGTTAATTTGACACAGTTAGAGGGGCTTCAAGGGGGAAAAATCTAAATCAATGTATAGCTAGCTTTTAAAATCCAAAAAACGTAGAGTAAGGTCAAATGTATCTATATTACAGTCTATATATATTTATTTGAGTTATAGAAAACACATATGGCTGGTACACCATGCCAAAACAACATCCAGACATAACATCATGACGACCTGTCTAATTGGGTAGTAGTCCTCCTTGATGTACTTGACACCTCTCCATCAGAATCAGCATTTCACTGTTAATTCTGACCACACACTGTGTTCACTACTGTTCCTTTCTTGGACACTTTTGGCAGATACTGACCACTGCAGACCGGAACATGTCATCTGTCGAGCCACCACAGATTGGCCCGTGTCAAACTTAATGCTTGCCTGTTAATTTACTTTGCAATATTAAAAATGATCTTGGAATGACAAAAACATGCACCGTTTAAGACCACAACAGTGTGAAGTTCAAGTCGTATTAAATAAGGTCATACATTTTTAATGACAATGGCCTGCTCTGGAAGTCTACAATGTTAATGAAAAGCTAACTTTACTTTGATGCTTCACTGTTTTCTCACACAGACTTCAGTTCTTCTAGATTACTTTAAGACGAGTCTCAGATTTCATTTTTGCCAAATGTATTAACATGGTAAAGTGAATAGTACTACGAATACTTAGTATTATAAAAACTTGACATTAACTAAGACAGGTTATGGTGGGATTAATCATCAAGACTGGCAGGTTGTGGTTTTGGTGACAGAATTTAACAGAACAGCAAAGTACTGTACTGATAAGATTACCACTAGAGCACACAGTAACAGATGTGAAAGTACTTACAGTACAGCCAGTACACCTAAGGAGTGCTCCTGGATGTCCAAGGCCCCCAGCACCGTGTCCAGGTGGGACAGGTTTTTGGCCAACAGCTCCCCGCTCTTGTTGATCAACTCACACAGCTGAGTCATCTGACCTGAGGACACACAGGGATTATTGACCTTTATAATGCCTTCACAACAGTCCATTAAACAAAACATACACGAGTGTGTTTGGAAATGTAAAGATAAGTAATGACAAACAATAACACGTTCGCTAATGTCCTCTGTGTCAGAATCTCACGGAGTTTCAGGCACTACACTGTACAACTGTACAGAATTATTTCAGTTTATCTGTTTAGAACTCGCTTGCACAGTCTGTAAAACATTTATTAACAGTTACCATTGAGTTGATATATGCTTAGTGTAGATTACACGGAACAGTTAGAGAATAACCTAAAAGCAGTTATTCAGACAAATATTCAAACATACATAATGTCCATCCAAAAAAACTTGGCTCAGTTATTAGTAAAACGATAGATTCTCTCACAGCAACAACCAGCCGCAGCTGTGACACAAATACAACCAGAGTAATAACTATCCGTTAGAATCCATTGTAAATGGAAAGGTTTAATCCAAATCGCTCGGTCAAGTGTCCTGTCAAGGCCTTGCAACAGAGGTATGGCAAGTACGATTGACAGACCACTTTCAACCAGTTAAATCCACTAATTCTGTTCGTGGACCAATCACGGAGGGCTGAGGCGGGACTACCGGTAGGCAGTCCCCAGAAATAATTTTATAGATCAAAAACAAAAAGTAGATTTTTAACATTGTGTTACAATAGTCTTTCAGTTTAGAGTGACTGTTAACCAGAGTGACACATATTGTGTTGTTTGGTGGCACTTCAGGTAACTCTCAGTGTCAGATAAAGTCATGTTGATGTGTGTTTACATGATAAAGCAAAAGAGGCTCTGACCAGTTTGGCTGCCTAGCTATCGGCAAGCATTGGATAGCATAAGCTAGCTCACTAGCTAATACTTCCCCTCGAATAAGTTTGCTAAGCTTACCTTGAGCGGAGAGCTGCCGCACATTGTTCACGAATTGCTCCAAGGCTGAAGCCATTATTTCCACGATCCAAAGTGGAGGTAATGTACACTGTTTTTCATTCAAACGTCAGAAACAACTCGCTCCGGACTGAGACAGGGGCCACACAGCCGCCACTGGGCTAGAGATACCGCGAGATCACACACAGAAGAGACTGCAACGAGATTTCCACAGCACTGACAGATTGTTAAAGAGACACACACTGCTCACGCGCCAACTGCTTCATCTATTATCAATGAAATATCATACTCAGCGATGGACCTCCATGTATCAGGACATGTTCATTTAATATAAAGAGCAATTTATATCTGTTTGTTCTGATGTGAATTTAAGCAGCTTATTCTATATTAATTTGGTCACCTCCTGGAAATCCCACTCAAAACATTGTAAATCAGAATAAATCATTGTACAGAATGCAAAAATACATTGAATTAATTGCCCATTATACCGTAGGTTGTCTTTAAACTTCCCACTGTCCAAAGACGTTCATGTGTCAGGATGTGTCATGTGTCAAGTAAATGAACTGTGTATGTCTCAAGTCTATACCCTGCCAAAGGCCCATAGTTACTGGGATGGGATCCAGGCCCTGGGAGAAAATAAATTAATAAAATACAGTAAGCAATGTATTTAAAACAAATATTTTCAGTGTACATGTTTCATCACAATGAGTAGTATATTACTCATAACTTTAGAAACAGTCTGTGTGACACAGTAGAACCATCTCGCTGTGTAGATCATCTTTGTTGGAGGCTGTGGTACTCTTTGTGCAGCCGCTGTCTCTTCCCGTTTTCACTGTTTTGGTGTTATTGACAGAACAGAGACATACCTGCAACCCTAAAACAGTTCATGCAGGGTGTCACTGGCTAAACCTACAAGCTACAAGCCATACGGTCCCTGTTACCCCGGGCATGTCACGTCTTTGACTTTAGCACCTTTGCTAAAGTTAGCTCCCGACTAGCTTCACTTCAGCTGACAGCGGCGTGGCCATGACAAACTTTAGTTAACACAGGCGCAGAGGTAGTAGACAGGTTAGCAGCAACACACGTCTTTATTTTCAAGTGTTTGGGATGAATTGGTAACCCCGTGCGGAAGGTATCCCCGGTCAGCTGATCAGCGCCCTATAAAGTTAACTATGCTACAACGTACGACCACTAATGCCACACGCCTACTCGGACGTTTTCTCCGTGATCCGTGTAAGAGGATTTGCGTAAAGATGTCGTCTTCGGGTAACAAGAGACTACGGGTCCTGGTGGACATGGACGGCGTTCTGGCGGACTTCGAGGGCGGGTTCTTGAAGAAGTACCGGGCCCGGTTTCCAGACGACCCGTACATCAGCCTGGAGGAGCGGAGGGGCTTCTGGGTGTCGGCTCAGTACGGCAGGCTCCGCAGTGACCTGTGTGTAAGTACGGTGTGAGCGCATTAACCGTACCTCAAAAAATATATCTTATGGAATATGTTCAGTGAAATGAATAGTTCTTTTAATGTTGGATTCATGCTTAAATACATGTAGTGTTATTATTTTGGATATTTCATGAGGCTATTATAGCTGTGGGTATGGGATCCTGCCTTGTTCATCCATTCAAATTGGCTATACAACGTGAATAACATAGCTGTAGTATGTTGTATCCTGTTTTTATATTGCTGTAGGCTACATTAATTTACTATTTTTGTAGTTCAGATCAAACCAACATGTTCCATACATTCTGTGCATTCTGAGAATCCAAACATTAACAAGGACAGCGGCCTCTAAATGTTCTTTGAAGCCAAAATATTGACATAATGAAATAAAATGATAAAATATTACATAAATGCACGAACAATGCATGTTATGTTCTCAAAACAGTGAAAAATTGGATGATGTTAAGTTTAGTTTAGCCATACATATCACATATCACATATTTTTCTACTGATACAGCATCTTCACTTAAATAGAATCTTAAATATTCTCATTTATTGACATATCTACATCACGTTCTATTGTAATCATGTTAACAACACTTTAACAACCCAGGAAGACCCTATTGATCGTCACAATAGTCCTTATTGTTTTGTGAAATGACCTGGAAACATCCTTTTGGGCATTTTTCTTTTTCAAAACCCTATTGTGTACACTCACACCAGTGGCTTTTCTAGTTTCTCAATGGCTGTGTGTATCCGTGTGTGTTTTGACAGGATAAAGCCATCAGTATCTGGGAATCCAAGGACTTCTTCTTAGACCTAGAACCGTTGCCCGGGGGAGTGGAGGCCGTCAAGGAAATGGCCAATATGGATAAGTGGGTCTGATTTTGAATAGATGATTCCGGTGACTGACGTGCACTGATGTTGTTCTGTTGAAATTAGCGTGAGTCAACCTGAAGAACAGCCTGTTGTTCAATTCAATTCAATTTTATTTATATAGCCCTATATCACAACACTGTTGCCTCAGAGGGCTTCACAAAAAGAGATGTATGTAAACAATAAACAGGGTCATTGCAAACAGTAACACGTTAATAGACAATCAATAAACACACAAACAACAGGACTGTCCCAGGACGTCCC
>JAVQKC010077543.1:0-11166 GCA_036025475.1 Philypnodon macrostomus | reverse complement strand
GCCTATGAATGAATGTGGTTGTGTGATTGGTGTTTGGTGGTGGTCGGAGGGGCCGTAGGCGCAAACTGGCAGCCACGCTTCTGTCAGTGTGCCCCAGGGCAGCTGTGGCTACACAAGTAACTTACCACCACCGGGTGTGACTGTGAAGTGAATGAATAATGTAATGTAAAGCGTCTTTGAGTGTTGAGAAAAGCGCTGTATAAAAATGATGCATTATTATCATTATTATTATTATTAACCACTCTGCCATTTCTGTCCTTGTGCAAGACACTTAACTCACATTGTCTATGTGTGAATGTGGTTGTGTGATTGATGTTTAGTAGTTGTCTGATTGAAAAAGTAGCCTTCCACCAGTGTGACTGTGAAAAAAAACTACTGCATCATCATCCTCATCTTCTTCATCTTCATCATCTTCTTCTTCATCGTCATCGTCATCATTAAATATAACTGAATGTACCTGCACCTGTTTACTTTTGACAATATTTCAGTTGTTTTTCTGTCAATCATTGAAATTGTCTTTGTGAACACAGTAACTCCAGTGCTGTAAAGCCATTATTCAAACATGATGCTAAAAGTCAAGTCTATGTATAATAATGTATGTATAATAAATGGCAGTTGTCTTTCAATTAATTTCAGAGTATAAATGATCCTCTCTCCTCACAATAACTGATAATAATGTGTGATAAATTCTCCTGTCAACCGTCAACACTCAAAAATCACAAGATCATATTTACCTATTTATGCTAGGGTTCAGAACTATTTACCCCAAAACATGCCTAACAATGCCCCTGAAAGCATGTATTCAAAATCCCCAGTGCTGCTGTTAGCCAAGTTAGCGGTCTGTAGTTGAGCTCCGACCTTCTGCCTGATCCCACTCAGCGGCTGATGTAATTAATGAGGTGATTAATTGCTGAATCGATCCGCGGATCAATCAAACGCACCCAGCTCGAAATCGGAGTCCCGAGCCTTAATTACAGGGAATATTAGAAGTTTAATTGGATGGAAGAAGGCAAAGGAAATCTCGGAAAATTACGTTTATTACAATTACGTGTTTATGATTTTTATGGCGATATTGTAGTAAATGGTAACGTTGATCTTGTTGCATTATAAGTGGTCCAGTTTTAAAAAGCCAAAAATGTATGTGTAAGAAAAAAATATATATCATGGTCTCAAAGTCAATGATTTAGAAAATAACATTTTCAGCCTCTGGAAAAATTATAGATTTTTTTATGTCAAAAAAAGTTCTGGAACTTTACATGATATATTATCGGGAAAAAAGTAATTCTATAGAACATATCACAATGTCACAGCATGTTATAAAGAACCCTGCATTCATTATTTTTGGCAAAAATAACCACTTCACCTCTGCTCAAAACGCCTAAATACTCAATAATATTAGAGTTAAGTGCTGAAATATAACACTCATGCTAGTATCACTAATTATTTTTATTGAAGAAATCAGAGAATAAAATATTATCAAGCATCTTCTAAACTGTACAGTCTCACTCAGACATAAGCCTTAACCCAGACGGTGACCTCCTGCTGAATCCAGTCAGACTGTAGAAAATAACAAGTATGAAAGAGTTCAGAGTTCTATTCTGTGTGTGAGAGACAGAGCTGAGTGGAGCATATCTCTGCAACTTTGGGCCTTAGGCGTGGTACACAATATGGTGGACAATCGTCAATTAGTCTAATTCTGTGATGAGTTACCTCTAACACGTGGACCCGGATGGAAGCGGGAGTGAGCATCTGGACTCTACTCGACCAGCCTGATACAACCTGCCACTGGAAATTGAAATTGTAAAGTGTATATAATGCATTGGGGTTCTCCTGTATCAGCCTGTGGTGCTCAAACATTGAAGATCATTTGAACTATTATTGTCATCTTTGTGCCTCCTTCCTGACAGAGCCATTTCTCACCGTGACATCATCGTTCTGACTAATTCATTTTCACCAAACAGAATTTATCTTCTATTATTTTCCTTCAAAAAAAAGAGGCAAAGGGCTTTTGTGTGAAGGGACTGCCTAATCTCCGTCTATGACAGCGCCTTGATGGTCACCATGCATGTACTTATTCTGTAATGGGACCACTCTCAAGGCGAGTGTAAGAGTGTTTTCTTGACACTTAATTCATATGTGCAGTTTCTATGTATAATCTAGCATGCTATTCTACCTAACCGATCCATCCACGCCAAATGATGGGGTAGTGGCCAGGTCTTCAGCCATCGACTTTTCTAGAGTTTTGAAGAGTGTACCCAGACACAAAGAGCTAAAGGCTAAATACTGATTTTCAGTGTTTACTGGCCAAGAATGTACAGAAATGTATGAGAACAATAGACTGTCAAGTTAATTCAATTCAATTCAATTTTATTTGTATAGCCCTATATCACAACACAGTTGCCTCAGAGGGCTTCACAAGTTAACTTTAGAACTGACAGAAAATATTCAAGTACAAAAGAAAGAGACCAATTGTACTCAAATGATATATTTAAGAGCTTTTTGTAGCTTGGTGAGCCAGGTCTGGGAGCATTTTTAAACATTTGAAATGATCCTCACCTGAAGAACCTTCACCTCCATCTTGCTAGTCAAGTGAATTCCAAGAATTGTGTGAGATTGGTTCCATTTAGCGGCTGAAGTTAATTGAAGAGCCTCTTGTGAAGGGGCAGCCACGGGAGACACATGTTGACATGAAATAATGCACCAGGACAAGGCCTCTGGAGGTTTGGATCGTGAAGGAGACAAAGAGACAGACAGAAGATGGATGTCTGAGAGGAGAGAAGTCAAAACGACCAGAGGCACTTCATGTGAAATATGGCTCTGGAGTACATGCGTGTTCTTAGTGTGTTTATGTGTCTCTCACTGTAAATAAATGTACAGGTAAAAACAAAGCCCAGAGAGCATCAGGCAGACGTGCTCATCTATTGTGTTTGGAGCCGTAGGTGAGAGGGAGGCAGTCATTTGGAAGGAAGAATATTCAAAATAATCATAATGTAAAACGTAGGGAACCAAAAAATTGGGGTGTAAAAAAATAAATAAATAAAATGGTAAAAGAATAATGACTCACTAGGGCAGCACATTATATTGTAACTGCACTTTTGTTTTGGTGTGGCCAGTGGAAAGCTTAAATGCCAGTCACTTGGATAGAAGCTTGAAGAAGACAGAAGAAATGAGTACTATATCTACAAAATATGATAAAACAAGACGGTTCTGACTACTGACCACTTATCTGGTACGGGCAAATAATGGAAGTTAGTTGATGTAGCATTTAGCATAGGGCCTACAATATTAGCATTGAGCTAAAGGCTAGCACATGCAAATCTAAATATAACGCAATAACGTCACGGTCTTTAATCTTCCATTTACACTTATGGATAAATCAATCATTTAAAAGGACTTAATTAAATCCTAATTTGGCCGTATGTTAAGTGTTTAACTAGTAAATAAAGCATAGTATAGCAAAAATATTGATATCCTTCTATGATTGACAGCTAAGAATGACTCCCTTTCTTAGATTTTGTTTATCAATCGGGCCATAATGTATTGTTCACACGGGCTCCTACTGCTGCTTTTGAAACATCTGAGACTGCACGGCATCAGTGGAGCGGCTGAAACTAGTGAAATCTTGTGTGTGTGTAAAGATGGATAGATAGATGTATGATAGACAAATAGAAGCTTGATGGGCGGATAAATGGATGTCTGGATGAAGCGCTGGGCCCGGTGCACAGATGGATGCTCTAATGGTCAGATTATGTGAAAAGATGTGAGAGAGAGAAATGGAAAAGGGTGGATCGTCATGAGGTGAGCTGATGAATAAATGGGTAGAGGGAGAAAAAAACGCAATAGATTGATAGGTGCTTTCCGGAGTGGGCCACCTGCATCCCCGGCATTTAGAGGAGGGTGGAGAGCCCATAGTCATCGGTAATAGAGGTAATGGAGCTCAAAATAAACTCGCAAACAGCTCTATTTCGGGCTCTTTCACCCTCTCAGCACATGGCAGGCCTCCACTCTGTTCCTCTATGAACATCTCCCATCATACTGTACCTGGCGCGCCACTATTGTGACATGTTTTGGATGGAGCCAGCTAAGTGGACACAAGCTCAAACAGAGAAGAGGAAAAATAGATAAAGTGCCCTCCTTCCTGTAAACCAAGCTTTTTGTTCCATTCACCGCGTCACAGTAATCCCATAGCGCATACTGAAAGGAAGCTTTGGTTAACGGTAAAATGGCACATTGCGGTTTGGGATTTATCTCAAATGAAATTGAGTTCTGTTATTATCAGGAGATGTTTCACAGACTTAAGTGGATTATGTAAGTCTCATAAAACATGACTCACTCATGTTTTTGTCCGAGTGTAAATGGTGCAAATATAAACGGAGGTCATCCACTGCAACTATTTTCTTGCCAGAGGGTCAGAGTTGGCAGAGGAACATAGTTCAACTGGACCCTTATGTGTGACCAATGTTCACACGTCGTTTCCAGTTGTGTTTAATCTAAAAAAAAACATAGGCTCCATTCACTTAGGTACTCCAATAAAACAGAATGTAGGAGTGGAACGCAATATTAAAAGTGGAACCAACAAGACTTCACATGGTCTCGACTAACAACACAATAAACAGACACATACAGCTAATCAACTAAACAATATAGACCACAAAAATCACTACATGTACATTTTCAGTCCATAAATTTGCAATGTTTACACATAATATTTCTGGCAGCCATGTTGGATTACTTAGAACAAAGTCAATGTCCTCTAGATGGCGATAGTGAGATAGTGCTGGTTTAACCCAAATGATTTTGTCTTTGTATCTGTAAATTTAATATGTATTTGACATTTGGCTTATGAGCTGATCTCAGCCTTTGCTCCACCCACTGGCATAAAAGCCATAAAAGTGGCCAGAGAGCAGACAGAACCTAGATCTGTGTTTGACAGGGACAATGTCCCAAAGAAAAAGTACCCACAATTGAACACTCCCAGGGAGTTCAAGAAGACTGGACTAAAGAAGTATTACTGTATTTGAGACAAAATCAGCATTGCCATTTGCCCCCATAGTAATACAGTAGTAGGATATTGTAATCAATGCGAGATTTAACTGGGAGCCAGTGTAGTTGGTGGGGGTGATGTGTTTGGATAAAGTGGTTATTGAGAGGATGTGAACGGCTGAATTTTGGACCAGCTGAAGTTTATGGAGAGATTTTTGGGGGAGAACAAACAGAAGAGCATTGCAGTAGTCTAGTCGGGACGTGACAAGTGCATGGATGAGAATGGCTGTCCTGTGGGGTGTGAGTAATGGACGGAGACGATGGATATTATGGAGGTGAAAGTAGGCAGAGCGGGTGATGTTGGAGATGTGAGGAGAAAAGGATGATACCCAGACTCTTAACCTGAGGGGAGGGGAAGACGTGGCGTGGTCAATGGAAAGTGAAAAACTGTTGAATTTTGAGAGAGTAGATTTAGTACCAACAAGGAGCAGTTCAGTTTTCTGTGTCTTTAATTTGAGTTGTGTGAAAACCATGTTCTGACATTGAGAGGTAGTCAGAGTGGTTTGTGGACAGGTAGAGCTGGGTGGAATTGGATGTTGTATTTAAGAAAGATAAGACCATGGTGGGGCAGGTAGATAACGAACAGGAGGGGGCCCAGGACAGAGCCTTGGGGGACACCAGTGCAGATAGGGGAGGGTGGCTTTAGATTTGAACATACTGTGAGCGGCCAGAGATGTAGGAGTGAAACCAGCTCAGTGAAGTCAATGTGTTGTCATTTTTTTTCTGGAGGGGTGTCCAGACCCACAGAAGTTTCTATTTAGTATATATGGGAAATAAGCTGCCTTGGCGGAGGTCTTTCTAGTATGTTGCCTCATTGAACAATATAATATGTCAGTCAATCATTTTCAGTCCCTTACCTCTTCTACAGGTGTCACACATGGACGGACCTGTAGATGATGTCCTGTCAACATATGGACTGGAAACAGTTGTGTGGTTCACAGTGTGAACGCAGAGGCAGTGGAGTGTGTGTCTCTGTTTGACAGGTGTGTGTTTGTGTGTGTAAGTGACGTGTGTGTGTGTGTGTGTGTGTGTGTAAGTGACATGCGTTGACAGGTGGAAGTAGTCTGCCATCACACTCCTCCTCTGTGCCACATGATGCTGCTCCTAGTGGCAGCTCTGATCACAGACACTTAGGCGAATGTGTTTTAGACGTAAAACCATGCATTCTTTATTCTTTTTACATCCACGCTATTGATCATCATTCACAGCTAATACACAAGCTGCTAGGTGTTACGTCCTGGGCAAATGTGGGACATGCAGATGAGGAGGAAAAGGGTGAGTCTGCACAAATGAATGTAAACATCTAGGAGAAAAATGGAGTCAAGTCATGTTGGGTTAGTTTTGCCATTACAATAAAAGCAAATCATAAAAGACATTATTAGATTATCCAAAGAATGTTCTAGTTGTATCAATTTGGGTGCTCCTGAGAAACCTGTCAATACCTTTCCAGTACATATAATCTTGAACTAGAACAGCAATGGTCTTCAATATGTTTCATAATGTTAGACTTTACTAATCAACAGATGAATATTGAAACTTAAGTTATTGCTCTTCCTCTATCACACGTGAAAACAAAGACTCTGGCCCTAATCATGAATCTAGTTAGTGACCGAGATCCGTATATGCTTAAATATGGAGTTTTAACAAGAAATCAGCTGAGCAGGGCCATGGTTTAGCTCAGTAGGTAGAGCATGTTCAGAGCCTACAGAGCTTGTCCTGATGTTGTGGGTTTGAATCCAGCTCACAACAGTTTGCTGAATGTCACTCCCCTCTCTTCTCCCTGATTTCCTGCCAGTAGTGTCCTATCAAATAAAGTTGAAAAATGCCCAAAACAAAAGTTAGTTGAGCAGAAGAAATAGCTCTATTTTCCACTGGACCAAACTAGGAAGAGAGGAAATGCATAGGCAGTTTGCTTTAGTTGTTGCTTCAGGATGTGAATGTAAAATTAGGGCTGACAGTATTAACGTGGTTCGAGTCCCCGTCCAAGCACACGCTGTCGTTGTGTCCCTGGGCAAGACACTTAACCCGCATTGCCACATGAATGAATGAATGAATGAATGTGGTGGTGGTTGGAGGGGCTGTGGGCGCAGACTGGCAGCCACCCCCTCTGTCAGTGTGCCCCAGGGCAGCTGTGGCTACACAAGTAGCTTACCATCACCGGGTGTGACTGTGGAGTGAATGTAAAGCGTCTCTGAGTCTTGAGAAAAGCGCTGTATAAAACTAACGCATTATTATTATTATAAAAATGATTGACCCCTTGTGCTGAAGAGAATAATAGTAAACGTTGATGTGTTTTTGCCATGAAATGTACTGGCTTTAGCTCATTCTGTGTGACGAACACACATGCCTCTGTGCCCTACCATGTTGAGCATGTTCGGGTCTATTTGACTCAAAGGAAACAAAAGGGCTACAAAACAGTTTTATTTTATTTTTTACAAAAATGGTGTTCTTCAACCGCGTTTCTCACAATATATTTGCTGTAGTTTCACAAAAACAACAGAATTCCGTCGTCTAGACGTCCTGTTTAAGTTTCTGCTGTAAATTCAGTCTGCAGTCCCTAAACGGCCCTGTGTAGAGATGAGGAAGTATCACTGCGACTCTGACTCTAACCAGAGCGGCTGGAGCAGGGGCAGCAATAGCGGTTTTAGGGGGCTAGAGGTGGTAGCTCCATATGGGCCCCACATAAAAAAAAAAAAAAAACACAAAAAAGCTCATTTAAAAATTAATCGTGATTAATCGATCACAGCCCAAAGGTGTGATTGATGAAAAAAATAATTGATTGACAGCACTAGATAAAATGCAATGAACCCAACACATAAATGGCCTATTATATGGCAGTACTCTAAATATAAAACAAGGACACATTATAGTTATATAACACAATATAAGCACAATAATTTTCAGCCCGAGTAAACATATAGTGGTACTTTACGCATAAGGCCACAATTGAGGCCTGGTGTTGGAGTGCAGAAAACCACATCCACTGGGTCTAAAAGTGTCACAAAATAGTGAGCAAAAAAACAGCCAGGATGCATTTTTCTTCTTCACCAATATTCACTGTCTGAGCCTATTTATTTTATTACATTAAAATGAGTCAGAGTTAGAGCAATATCTATGGTATGATTTGTATGTAAACTACATGCTATATATATTTGTGTGTTCCTACTCCCCCATGTATGCACATCATATATTCAAATATGATCCCTCTCAAAACTGGTTCAATATATTCATTTTCACTTTGATTAATTTTGCATTGCACCATGTCTTTGTGAGAATGCAAATATCACATGATTTTTATGACTGAGCCGGGGTCACGTGCCCTTTAGCCACAGGCTTCTTCACAATGCTTTTATAAGATCTGCTGGAAGAGAGCTCTTTGAACAGGTCTCTGTGGTTATGCAAACACAATTCATGTATAAACAATATTTTAGAGGTGTGAGCATTAAGATGGAGATTAAAAACTAATGTGTTTACCCGTGCATGAACAGAAGAACCTAAAGGCCATTATTTTTATATTAGGTGTTGAAAAATTCACAACAAGTGTAATGGAATGTTCACAGAAGAGAATAAAGCTTGATGAACTGGACGGTCAACTCTGACAGACATTAAAGCTGCAATATCTGATTTTGTGAAATGTTTTGAGCACACATGCATCTGTGCCCTTCGGGTCTATTTGACCCAAAGGCAACACAAGGATTACTAAACAGCATCTTTATGGTATGTACCTGTGTGCAAATGTTGAAACTGATCCGGCATTTTGTTTTTGAGTTATCGCGTTCACAGCTAGGATCTGCGGACGCGGGCCGACGTGATTCCATAATATCGTCGTTTCGCCGATAGAATTATTGGCGACTCTACCCACCTCGTAATGCAATGTCATCAGCTATACCTAATAAAGTGTCCCAAATGGTGCAGACAATACAACACAAGTAGACTATTTTTACCTGAGACATTTTCGACTGATGGGCATTGACACTTGTTTATTGTATTGAAGCGGATATCCCTTGTTCTGTAAAATGACAGATTGGTGTCAGCCGTCAGCCCGCAAGAGACATGTTCAGCATTTAGCACAATTTGAGTTTACACAGTGCACGTTATCACTTAATGGGAACGCTGACTCGTTACTGCTCACTTGGACTGTCAGACACCAAGGCCTTTTAAGTTACTGCTTGTATTTTTGTATTTGCAATTCAATCTTAAACTGAGCGCAATAATTAACACCAGTGCTTGTCTGTGAGGCGTTCGCTCGTTTTACCTGGAATTGCCTGATGCATGCTGTATTTGCCTCGTGTTTTGGATTCTGCGAACGTGAGCTGAGGGGGATGAGGAATTCACACCGGAGACAGTCAATCACTGCCATATGGAAGCGCATTTCCGCCACTTGAAGTCTATTACAAGCCAATATTTTTTAATACCTATTTGTGAGGCATTGCCATGTCATTATAATGAGATCATTATTATTGTATTGGATCAAGAGGTATGCTTACAAGCTTAATGGTTTATTGTTCATTTAATTCTTACTCATATACATAAACATATTACATTTCATGGTACTGAATTGAAGAATATATCGAGGTCTTATACTGTAAGCATTCTCATTATTAGGATTAAAATATGATTTTATTTCCTGTAATAATGATTCTGTTTACATTACTTGGTTTGTTATGACCATTTAATAGAGTTTATTTCTCCAAAAGTTTACAGTCGATGTCTACACAATACCAGACCGGCACTGCAAGGGTTCATGAGAAAGTGCCACAGAGCTCATTGGTAATTAAGAGCTGTCATTTACACCTGCCCCAGTGTGACTGACTCAGGCACGAATCTGGCATGCTGCTAACTCACTAATGCTGCCAACTTAAAACTTAAGGTGAAATCCGGGTTTAAGTTATGTTCATCCATCTGTCCACACAGGTTCGACACGGCCCCCCCCAAACAATATCATTACATTTAGGGAAGGGAATACATAGACATGGGAATTAACACCATGGGGTTCATGAAGACTCAAATACATACTTTATTGATTTGTGTACATACAGGTGATCCTTTCACTACTTTTTAGATCTACCATACCCAATTATGTGGTAATGTTGGAAAGTTAGAAAGGAATGTTTCTTTGTTGAGTGCATTTTCCAGCTCAGAGAATCATTTGTCAGCCTACGTCTGTTGGGATGCGGAGCCAGGAGAAAAGCACCAACTCAAATATTGTACGTCATCCATAAATCTTGGAGGTAAGCTGTTAAATGGAATACAAGCCCGCTATTCTCAATTGTCTGCTACCTCAGACAATTAATGAATTATTGACTTCCTATTGATTCATCCGCCGCTCTCTCATTGGACCATCTCACAACAGTGTGTGTAATATCAGGAGAGGAGCTTAGCTGTACATATCTTTCTGTGACAGCGCTCCGGGCCAACCATTATCAAGCAAACAGCGTCGCCATTTCATCAACGTTCATGGCAAGGCCTTACCCTCTCTTTTATTCATGTCTGCTTTCTATGGACTGTTGTTTTTCCACCATTACTCATTACTCATTCTGTTTCCATCTCTCTGCTTCTTCAGTGTTGTTGAAGGCTTTCATTTCACTGAAGAGTATGGCCCTTCTGGTAATATTTCTACATGTATGCATGAGCCAGTGTCAATCATGCTACATTTACCATTTGCATCATTGTGGTTGTGGTTATGGTTATGAATCTGGTTAAGGTTATGGTTAGGGCTGTGGTTACAAATATGGTTAAGGGTTAGGATTAGGGGTTTGGGTTAGGATAGCATCAGATGTGTCAGCTACAGAAGAACACTAACCAACGATAACTCATGTCCAATACTTTTATGAACACATCCATACTAAAACCAACATCTCTAGAGAAAGGGGTCATGCATGGCGGCCATTTGAAGGCTTGAGATTGTGGTAACATCAGTGTTAGAAGCCCATAATAAAACCCCATAAGACACCAGCCTGTATTAGACGACGGTGAAGGTTGTCATTCATCCAGGTAGAGGTCATTCTGAAAGTTGAAAAAGGGCATCTGGACATGGTTTTGATTGTTGAAAAGCTTTCATCTGCCAGTTGATAGGGATGCCCATTAGCATATTAATGGTAGAGCACAAGCCCATCCAACAGG
>JAVQKC010077528.1:0-13062 GCA_036025475.1 Philypnodon macrostomus | reverse complement strand
ATGTACCAAACTCAATCCAGTTCTGCATCTTCATGATATGTACCTGTGTGCAACAGTTGAAAAAGATCCAGCAAAGACTTTTTGAGTTATTGCGTTCACAGTTTTGGCCCGTAAGTAATTAATTACTTAATTAATATTCATCGAAGAAGTACCCAAATCGATACAGTTCAGCGTCTTTATGGTATGCACCTGTGTGCAAATGTTGAAACTGATCCGGCAATTTTTTTTTGAGTTATCGCGTTCAGAGCTAGGATCTGCGGATATGGACGAACACCGACGTGATTCCATAATATCGTCGTTTCACCGATATAATAATGGGCTTGGTGCTCAATATAATCTGAGATGGGCAACTGTCTGTCTTAAATTGTAAGTGCACATTCTTTAGCACAAGGTCAGCTTTGACGCAGAATAGGCTGTCAAACATTACACTCTCTACTTACTTTAACCTCTGAGGCCTGAGCGGACCTGCAGCTCAGTGAGACAGAGGGATGTGTTCTGCATAACAACTCATACAGCTGCTCCTTCAACACGGCAGCACTGCGAGGGCTGGTAATGGCCTGTGACAAAGACACAGAATTCAGAAATAAGATAGAGAATAAAGATATACGTCACTAAAAGCAGGTAGATGTTTGCATGAATTACCTGACTGGGATTCAGTGTCAGTTGCAGCTCTCCACGGTCTAACTGAGAAATAGCCCAGTTCACTTTGATCTCACCCTCAGCTTCTTCCATCTGAAGGTCAAGCTGAACAACACAAAAAAAATTAGGATTGGCCGATACACAATACCCCTCAATAGTACTAATGCAAAAACTAAAAGGCATAGATTTCCTCTTTTCTAACTTTGTTAAACAGAACGTATCACATTATTATCAGAATGAATAAAGAAAAAACAAAGTATACCTAAGACCTAAAGTTACATGTATGAAACCAGAAACCATTAAGAATTATAATTTGTGTGTTACGGTGAAATATAATATGCCATATTATTTATCTGCTCATATCTATGCAAAAGTATAATGTCTAACATCGACTCCAGTATGGACCTCATTCACCAATCCAACAATTGGCGCATCCCTAGTTATACATTTCATAGGGCTAAAACAATTAATCGGATTAATCAATTATTCTTTAAAACATGTCATTTGATCGTAATTATGCCATAACTCGACAGAAAAATATACATTTAGCAAAAATCCTTTGTCTGTAAATATGCTCTATCCAGAAGTCCTCAGGTGGCAAAGTTTTCGCTTCACCTGGTTCAAATTTTGTGAAGCTTTTGCGATCAGATTATAAAGCAATTAATCAACAAAATAGTCGATAGATTAATTTTTAGTTGCAGCCCTAATCTGTCATATGTGTTATTCTGAGTGCGGTTGTACTGGATGATAATCTTGAGTTATGTATTAAAAAGCTATCAAAGAGTAGCAGAAAATCAAAATCACTAAATTATAGTGTAATATGATGCATGTATACTATTTATTTGTGCTGTTGTTGTCAGCCGAGATACATTCTTTATTCACGATCTCCGTACTTTACTGTCTAATTTTGAGTATCAGTGGAAGGATAATATTCCAAGAAGGAGTAAGTAACATGATACATACACATAAAAAGTCTTGGCCTAAAGGAGTCAGCTCAGTAACAGGTTTCAGTGAATAAATATTTAACGTGTGCAGCCTTAGGAAGTGTATCGGAGCATTATTTTACATTACACCAAATTAAGGCTTCTCAAAATACATGTAAACAGAAGGCACAAATATCCTCATGTTCTAGGAACCTCTCAAATAAAAACAAACCATTGGCACTAATGGTCAGTGACGTGTGAATCTCCAGCTAAGCCCTTAATACATGAGTGGATGAATGATAGAAAACAAACTGGGCCATCTTGTCACAGCATGTCTAGATTCCGGGAAAAGAGCACTATGATGCCAAACAAAGGTGTTTTTTTTTTTTTTGCGTCGCTAAATGAACGCCCAGATGGATCTGATATCAACATCCAGGAAGAACTCGTTCAAACAGATTAATGCATACAAATAAACTATCTTGGGTGCAATATTAAAACAAGCCTCAAAGTGTCATTATGCTTAGAGTGGATTATTGCTGATGGGTTTGTATAAAAACAAAAACAAACTAATGAGATCAAAAGATACATTAACAATTTAACAGGTGTCAGTCAATTGTTACTATATGACTTCACTCCATGCCAAGTCGTCATGTGGCACACTACAGAGCTTCCCTAAACATTTCCCTCACTGGACATAATATTGTGTAAGTATACAGTTAAACACTAGGCTATTTCTAAATGTGTTACATATCCAGATCATTCTAGTTGTTGTTTTGATCAAAGAATGGTTAGAGTTGAAAGAACCCTCGGCGTTGTTTCCAGACTGATCCAAACAGCGTGGGCATGAAAAGCAGACAAGAGCCCTCTTTTGTGTCCCTCCAACAACATTACAACAGATTCCCAACCAAAACAAAACACCTTTGACCACTTACTGTAGGTTATATTTCTGGCACAGTGAAGTCACTTGACTCGACAAGTACCTTATAGTCTAAAAATAGCTTTAATACAATTGGCTTAGCTGGCACGGCCAATTTAACCAATAGATACATACAGATCAAGCCTATGAACAGATCCCTATGCTTATACACACCATTGAAAAATGTACTGGACTCACTATTTGAAAGAAAATTGAAGAAAGGATGGCAGTGCATTTGACTGTGGATGCTGTGGTAAAATGTGAGTAAGTGATTGCAGGCAATCAGCAGCCACTGGTTCTCCGTCTAATCAATGAATGCAGACTCACAACTAAAAGGTTGTGATTATTGTGAATGAGCTCATCACTGATTTATTATTCAATTTCCCACAAACAGAAAGAAACCCCAAGCTTTTAATCTAGAGCTTCAGCCAGGAATGAGCTAATGTTGGACAGTATGCAGCTTGCAATAAAATCGACCAATAAACTGCAGGATGCAACTCTTCG
Source organism: Philypnodon macrostomus (assembly GCA_036025475.1). Taxonomy (NCBI): domain Eukaryota; kingdom Metazoa; phylum Chordata; class Actinopteri; order Gobiiformes; family Eleotridae; genus Philypnodon; species Philypnodon macrostomus. The sequence goes on along the minus strand of JAVQKC010077528.1, from coordinate 10,080 downwards.
TGGTGCTTGGACAGCAGAGAAATTGCTTTCAGTGCATTTACCTGCATCTCCAATGGTTCTATGCACACTGTGTATTGGCAAGGATGTGATGCATCTGAGTCTGTGGACACCGCACTGAGAAAAAACTGAAGCTTTTCTGCACCCATCCTGCAGCAAGCAGCCTGTCGGAGAAGAAGCGACCATTACACAAATGTAAATCTACGGGGAAGTGTTTGAATACTGCTCAGGTAACACGTGAATCACAGCAGCCATTCAAATAAAGACAAAGACTGAGAGGCAAAGGTGTGTTGGGTGATGAATGTAGGATTTCAGAATGTCAGAATGTCAGGTTTGAGTTTCTGATTCGCCAGAAAAATATTAGGCTGACTAAACTACAATGCCTGTTTTTTCTAATATTTTAAACAGCAGATTGAATCATGTGGCAACAGTAAATCACCTCTCTCTCAAGGCAGTGTGGGTGATTCTATGTTAGTTTACGTTAATCTACTCTTGCGAACTCTCTTGTGATATCAGGTCAGTGAGAGAGAGGATCTCTAAACATCCATATTAGTGCACTCAGCTCTCACTGTCCTTCCTTAGCATGAAGATTGACAGTTAGGTAAGCTTCTTAAAATGAACACACACACACACACACACACAGCCTGTGGGTAAAATAAGCCTCTTGCACCCTGCATTCAGCTGCAGTGCACCTGGTATTTTGGTCTATATTGCGAACATAACAAAGAAAGGGCTGAGGTTGCATTCGGAACACAGAAACGCACACATGAACTGATCCCTGTTTGGCCCTTCATCAAATGTATTGCATACCTTATGTGTAGGGGACTTCTGGAAATTGGTCACTTGGCTGACCACAAGTTCTGATGACTCAAGAGCATCTTCTTCAAATGTAAATATTACTGGTCCCTGTAACAAAATAAGAAGATAACATGAAAGGAACTCAACACTTTAATAAAATTAACAGAAGCAGAAATGAAACCTGGGGGAATTGTAGATTGGTGACCATGTACAAGCCAGTAACAGTAGTACTAGTGCTGTCAAATATACCGTATTAGGTCGATAATAATGTGTGATCGTTGTAATAAGATGGCTGTAGTGTTTTCTAGAGTTTTTATACATCTTATGACAGTTTATTATAGTCACCTGCTACAGTGCGAACAGGAGGCTCGGTGGTCATAAGACTTACCCTGCACTTCCTCGATTCGTCATTCAGGGCTCTGCACCAAGCCGCTCTCCACACATTTTTCCAGCTTTTTAGAGACAGCGCCCATCCCAACAGAGCCTCGGCTTCCTCCTTTTCCTCCGCATTGTCTTTTGCTGCAGTCGATTTTGTCCTGGAACCCCCTAGTTTGAAGTACTGTACAAAATACAGTAGTAAAGTGACGAGGGATGCGATGAACAGTGTGACCATGCATAGCCACTGCGGATCCTCCAAGCCAAAATATGAGGTGGAACTTTCCAGGTCGGACATTCTTTGGAAATGAAAACTGCAAAACACCCCTCCTTGCGCAAATTACGCCAACAATCTCATAGTATTTGTTTAGTACTCAATGGATGCAATCTGTCATAACTGGCAGCCGTAGAGTCCAGGAGATAAACGATCGTTATAAGTCATTTTGTCCTGACAAATGGACAAAGTATTTCAAAAGTGCCAAATAGTGGAGGCTGGTGGTTCAGAGACTTCTAAACGATACGGAGAAGGCAAATCCGAAAGAGGTTTCGGCAAAACACACATTTGAACACTCCCCTTACTCTACTGAATGGGTGTTAGCTTACTTAGCTAATCTACGCTACCTTTCGTTTAAACTGGTCAATCGTAATTATCAGCAAAGCCGCCAAAGTTTGCAAATCCCATTATTCCCAAATTGGCTCCTTAGATCGGTGGCCGAATCCCGTGCAAGTGTCCCACAAAAACATACTGAAGCAACTGCAGCAGCGGTGGCCACTACACTTGCTTTGCCGCTGATGATCTGACTGTACAAAGTTGCAGTTTGTTAGAGACGGATATGTGGCACTATAACTCCCACAATGCACTGCGGCAAAAGCCAAAATAGTTTGTACAACAGCTGGTACTGGCGTTTGGAGAAAACTAAGCCACCGTGTTTTGCTAAAGATTTTACGCTTTACATCGATGGACAGAAATGATTTTAATTCAAGCGGAAGCTTTTTTCATGTAAGGATTTAGTTAGCGCAAGAAGGAAATTTGGCCTACATGGAATGCCGTAGCGAACCCTTCAATCGTCATAATTGTTCCCCTCTTGTGTTGTTGTTGTTGTGTTCTGTTTCGCTACAGTGTCACGCGTTCATATAAGATTGTAAGTGAAAGGGTCTGGTATTATAACTGTTTCGTCATTTAATACTAACGTGCATTATAACGAGTTAGACCACGCCTACAGACGGGGGTAAACAAAGTCTGTAGCCTACCAGTCAGCTAACGCTAACGTAGCAATAGCCATTATATCCCAGGTGTTTTCCCTGCTTTGGGATAAATGCATATAATTTCACCATGAACTGCCGCTCAGAAGTCCTTGAGGTAACAGTGGAAGCGAGGCAGGTCGAAGAGGCTATTCTGGCCCTGCTTCACACCATTTTACTGCATCGCAGCACCGGGAAGTTTCACTATAAGAAAGAGGGCACATATTCCATCGGAACCGTAGGTACGCAGGACATCGACTGTGACTTTATCGACTTTACATTTGTCAGAGTGTCATCGGACGAGCTGGACAGGGTTATCAGGAAGGCAGTGTGTGAGTTCAAGGTAAATGGTAGTTATACTAAAGTGTGTTGTCGTCGTTGTTGATGTGATAATAACACTGTACGCAGCTATAATCTGTTGTCATCTATATTTCGCTTTTAGGATGCTCTGAGTATTTCTGGGACCGATGGCATGGGACAGATCTCGTTGGAGTTTTACCAGAAAAAGAAATCTCGATGGCCTTTTTCTGACGAGTGCATCCCCTGGGAGGTGTGGAGCATCAAGGTCAATGTGGTTAACTTGGCTAATGAGCAAGAGAGACAGATCTGCAGGGAGAAAGTTGGTGAGAAGCTGGGCGAGAAAGGGATAAATGTGGTTGAAGTCATAAACCGACATGAATATCTACCAAAGATGCCTACCCAGTCTGAGGTGGACAATGTGTTTGACACCAGTCTTAAAGATGTCCAGCCATATCTTTACAAAATCACCTACCAGATCACAGATTCACTGGGAACATCTGTGAGCACCACCATGAGAAGGCTGATTAAAGATACTTTGGCATTGTGAGGAGTCTTTAGGCCATCACTGTCTATGTATATAATACAATATAAACAAAGTTTTAATTGGCTTGATCTGTGTATACATTATTCTTGATTATGTGTTGTACTTTCACAATAAGTTTTTGAAGGATGATTTGATTTTTTTAAACATTTCTGCTGTTATGCCATGGGTCCCAATGTTGTTCCAAATAATGACAAGTTTGTACAATGCTGTAGGTCTAACTGTATTAAATGATGTGACATAACAGATTGAGTGTATAGTAATTGTGTGGCATTAATGTCATATTATTCTCACACATGCCATAACACAGAATGAGAATTCTCTCTTCTCTTTCTACCCAGTTTGAGTGAGGATATCCAGTTTGTATATTTCCAAATTAAAGACATGTCCCATCTCTTCCCAGGTTTACAGCCAGAAACTAGAACATTGACTCATGTTTGTATCAAGATCAAATTCACCAAGATTACAAAAATGTATACTTTATTACTCTTTATTACAGAAAGCACAAAACCGTAGAAAAACCCTAAACACAAAACAGCCGCAAGTCTCAAAACCTGACAGTAACCTGACAGCAAACCAATGCTAATACAAATCAGTGTTATTGCAATGAGAGTACAGTAATACTAAAAAGATCAACTGTTTTTATATTTAACTTTATACAAAAATTGAGAATACAAACAATTGTTCACAAACCTAATTATTTCTGTAAAACTATAGAAGTTTTCACCAAAAAAAGTAAGAGCACTATTATCAGAGTATACTGTATGAAACACAATGCAGCGCTGTGTAATTTTTGTCTCAAATGTCTCAAACAATAGCATAAAGAACCATATTTTACATTAACCTATTTAAGCCAAAGCAGAAGTTTACAGTACACAAGAATACAGTTGTTAAACAATCAGTTATAATGCAATAAAAACACAATCTTAATAATGAATCAATAATGAGCAAGAAGTATCATTCATCCACATCCACCTTCTTTACGTTAATTCCTGTATAAGCCTGAGTTTAGTGCTATTGGCCATTGTGCTTTATAGTAACATATTGAAGAAAAATATTTTATAAGTTGCATAAGACAATCAAAGTACTGTAAAGCCACACAACATTAGTTAACTGTAATAACTATGTACAGTTAATATAGTCTTTCCATATAAATATTTACACTGGTCTAAACTGGGGTGCTTTTAAAACCTTAACACAAATTTGATTCAGCTTAATTTTGTTCATTTGTGCTGATTAACCCAAACCTGAAATAATTTAGTAAAAATTTAAAGAAGTTGCTCTTATGTTATTTTGGCAAGTTCTGTATAGTATACTAAGACAGCATAGTTCAGGATAGTTAGATGCATGAAATATAGATACAAAAATCTTATAAAAATTTGTTATCAGCCACTGAATGGGACAGTTCACGAAAACAGTCTAAATTATATTATATTCTTACTTGTTTTGGATTTGAAAATGTCTTAAATATATAATGTGTTTTTATAATACAAGGCAATATGACAAAGCGAGGATAATGGAAAGAGTAAAATCAATTCTGGAGTGTTAAGATCAGGCAAACTCTTCACTTCATAACTAAGTTCAATTACATATTCAAGCAAGTACTCCATAGTTAAATTGTTCAACAAAGTGCATATTCAATACATCATTGAGGCCACCACATGCTAATCTGATACAAGAAGCACTTCACAAATATGAAATTCAGCTACACCCTCAGAATTATTAAAGCACTTTTCACACTCCAAATCAACACCAAGTTTTTCTTTTTCTATCTGTAGCATAAGCATTTCATCTCAAAACTGATATTTCTTTTTGTCAAAACACCTATATTAATAATAAATACAAGTAGACAATTTAATGTTTATTTTTGGATGTAGAAATGGCTAAAGCTGAGGGTGAAGGAAAATTAAACAATCATCATATCATTAAAATAGCACTTGATTGCACATTCACATTTACATCTTTAAAAACCTTGACCACTACAATTTTACATAAGAGGCAAAATGTTACATTCAGAGTCTTCCTTTTCTAGTCTGAGGTTTATTCTAATAAGTACTTTTCTCACAACACTTACATGTGGCTATGACTCTGCTCATGGCTCCAAAGACTAAACGCTGTCTTGAAGGTCCTATGGCAGAGTTTACACATGTACTGCCTCTTGAATGTCAGGGCAGAGAGAGATGGTGCGTGGTAAAAGAGTGTGTCTGCTTCCTGAGGACCAGCAGGATTGTCCAGGCTGTTGACCCTGGATAAGGGACTGCTGCCGCTCGGCTGAGGCTCAAAGTCAGACCTGCTCGTACTCACTGTGGAGCCGCAGGGCTCTGGGCTGCTGGACTCCTCGCCCACCAATGCAGGGGTGGGCACTGGCTGAGTAGACTTGAGCACAGAGGACTGTGAGGAGGGCCGCTCTGAGTTCAGAGGGGTCGTAGGAGGGGAAGGGGACAGAGGTGAGTGGTGTCTGTCTATCTCTTTGGCTCCTAGTTCATTTGACATGTGGGACTGGAAGTGGCTCCAAAGGCGGAAGTTGGTCCTAAAGGCTTTGTTACAGATGTGGCAGATGAATGGTTTGATGTGACATAGCAGCTCTTGGTGCCGTTCTAGGTCTTTGCGAGAACTAAAAAGATTTCCACATTTTTCACATGGCCACACACCAGGCTCCTCCAGCCCGGCTTTGGCAGCATCTGTGTTTTCCCTCTCACTTACTTCCTCCTCTATTGGCTCCTCTTTTACCACCAGCCTGCCATGATGGCCCATGCTCAAGTCCTCAGGCACATATGAGGAGTCTTCATCATCATCATACATGTGTTGACCTGAGGAGTAACTAATGTTTTCCCTGGATCTCCTACTGTGCAGGTGAACGTCGCTGTACTGCTCCCCTCGGAGTAGTTCTTCATTGCTGACATCTTGATTGTTCTGCTGTTGTTTCAGTTGAAGCTGGTCTTTAACAGTCATCATATTCTGATTATGGACCTCTACCTGGTGACGCCATATACTGAAGGAGGATTTGAAAGTCCGCATGCATTCCAGACATGTCAGTTTCTTGTATTTGCAATGTGCCTCATGGTCTTTTTTGACGGCTGGACTTGAGAATCGAAGGCCACAGTAGGGGCAAACTGTTGCATGTCGACAGCCCCTCTCATGGTCACCTTGCTCGAAGAGAGAAGACAGCTTTACATTACAAAGTCTACAGGAGTAAACACCAGTGTCAGCACACTTCTCCTGGGTCATCTCTTCTCCCTGATACATGTTTTCTCTGGCAGTGTCCTGCTCCATCCTCTCTACATGATGGTTCTTTAAATGTTGTCTGTACTGAGACTGGAACACAAATACTTTGCCACAGTAAGGGCATATGAAGTTGGTCCTTGATCTCTTTTTGTTATGCACTGAAGACTGCAAGCCTTGCTTGTTTCTCTTTAACTTCCAAAGCAAAGCTTTTTTTATTTCTCGTTCACGTACAATATCTATTAACTTCTTTTGGAATTTCTCATCTAATACAGAAGAGCTGGAGGAAGCTGGGTTTTGCACTACACCGTGCTGAGTTTGGCAGTGGGTCCACACTTTGAAGTTGGTATGAAATCGTTTATGACAGATGTCACAAGCGTACGGCTTTTCGGGGTTATGATACATGTTAACATGGCGATGTAGACCAGCATTGGACCTGAAAACCTTCAAACAGTTCCAGCATTTAAATATTTTGCCTGGAGGTGGCTCCTCACTGTTTTCATTTGATTCAGCACTGGCACACTGAGGTACTGTTTCTGACATGTTCTCTTCAGAGCACAGACTATGCTCTTTGAATATTTTGCTCTTTTTAAAAGGGTACCGTCGGTTATCTGGCCTGTCTTTTCTTTTTCCAGGAGGATTAATGTCTGGCATTGTATCATCCTCATAATTAATATGAAAGTCTTTCAGATTAACAGGCAAAGTGTCTCCCACTGTGATTCGAATTATGTCCATTGGGTCAGCAAGTGGACTGCTTGGCTCGTTTTTAACACTGGCCTGTCCTACCTGAGTTTCTGTGTCATAAATGCTGGGACACCTTGACCTGAGAACTAAAGGAGATGTTCTTTTTGAACCACCATTGTGGACTGGTTTTTCTGGTCCAGACACTTTTGAAGCAATTTTAACCACTGACTGTTCACGGTTCTGCAGCTCCCTGAGCTCCAGTGTGGGTGAGAAGACTGGAACTGGGCTATCCATGGATAAGGATCTTCGGAGCAGACTTTTTATGAGTGGTCCACTCCGGTCAATGGTCTGGCTTGGCTCTTGTGCCTGATCCTGGAAGGGCACTTTGGTGTGATAATGAGATTCACATTCTGCAGACTCATTTCTTGTGTCCTGGTCAGTGCCTGACTGCAGCCTGATGGGCTGCACTTCAGCATCACTGAAAGACACCGAGGATGTCAGCTGAGGCCGAACTGATGTAATATGTGACGTGTTCCCTTTTAATATAGACGCATATGGATAGATAGACCTCTCAGTATCACTCAATTCTGTTTTAGTGGTAATGGTTTCTGTACTGAGGGGAGGCGAAGCACTCTCTTTGATAGTGTGAGGAAATGGTGACATATCAGATGTTTTTCTCTGATGTTTGGAGCATAAAGGTTGAGCTGTATTTTTGACCCTACGCACAATAACACTCCTGGTGTGAACATCATTCTCATCATCCTCTGAAAAAGAGAACTGTTTTCTTGACACACAGTAGGATGCGTGTGGCCTTGCTGATACAATGTTGGTGAGAAAGGGGATTCCTAAACTGTAGCCAAGTTCTTGAATTGCTGCCAGGCTGCCCTTGTCGACAAATAATGATGACGAATAAATGTAGTTCAGAACTATCTCAAAGGCGTCCGGCTCACAGAAGTCTAGATTTACAACCTTTGGTGATTCTGTATCCATCCGTGTGAACAGGGACTGGAAATATTCACTGCTGGCTGCAAGAACACTCTTATGGGCACTGTATTTCTGATCTGCCACAGTCAGCAGCACATCACACATCTGGCCTTGCAGTCGCTGTTCATTCAGAAGCCCTAACACTGAGAGGGCATGGGAGGCATTACTGTAATGCACCAGGCTCTCCATGTCTGAAAAACAAGAGACAGACAACATCAACATTTACTAAACTAATTTGAATGATCGTTTATATTAGTGTACACATTGATTTGAGCCGTCTGCAGAGGGAAATATATGAGACGTTCACATAAACACGATCCCATCTTTCTAGATTTCTTTGTCATAGCCTATATTATGGGTATTACATCATGTCTGCCAATATGAATGTGACTGAAATGTGCCAGGAAGTAAACATCTGTTTACAAGTCTTTGATATTTCAACTATTCTATAAACATCTTGTATAACCATTATTTAGTGCTATCTGTTCCCAGAACTGATACAGTAACCAATGAATTAGTCTTGCAGTACCGCTCACAGTAGGCCTATGTGTAATCTAATACAGCACTGAAGGCAGCAGTGTGAGTAATAATGCACTATTTTTGAAGCCTATACTTACTCCCGTACAAAAATACTTGAGAGAAAGACGACGTTGCGCAGATTTCTAACTAATAACGTTACTGTATATTGTGATTGTTAAACACTATGATCGCACATATGACGTTTATTTTGAAACCTATCGCCGGAAAAATCTTTTGCTGCTAATGCAGTCGCCACAGCTGAAAGTGTTAATGAAAAAGGCATTCATTCATTAAAAACGGAGTTTTCCACTACCACCCACACGTCTCACAAGAGCTACACTGATCTGAATGTTAACCCGTTTGTATTAAGAAAACAATCCAGCAGATTCCTCAACATTATCCGAGCATCCATAAAACGTGGCTAAACACAACTTCCTCCGCGGGAGCGACGCTTCGCATAGCCCACTAAAATCAACAGACGTAACCTAACATAATCTAGTTATAGGCTAATCTGCCGAGTTTAACACCCAAAACAACAGCTAATTCAATAGGGGGAAAAGTTGTGTGTGCCGCCCCATAGCGTTTCAATGGACTCCACCAACGTAATCCCGGAATGAAAACACACACGGTGCGGGCAGACACACTGTTGGAGCGTGCAAGGAGTGAATAAAATCCACTATTTCTACACCTTTTATTCACGTAAAACGCTTGCGCCTGGTGTGTGACTAATGTCTGCAAAACAGGTTGTAGCTAGTGAGCTTTTTCCAGCAGCACAATCCCCCTTTCGAGTTACGTCAGTGAGGAAAAGGCTTCTCCTCACAGCACTCTACTGAGTATGTTGAGCCCTAACCGCGGATTTACATCCACCTTAAGTTTCTGAGATCGTCCCTACTTACCCCGGCCGTCGTTAATGGACTGTTTTCTCCCTCGCTCGTACTTTATTCAGTGTTGTGTAGATCTCTCTGCGCTGCTCGTGATAACATCCATCTTGAATTTGACGTCATCCCACACCAGAGATGAAGTCATCGCAAAGAGCGCTCGTCACGTCGCTGCGCTTTGATTGGCTGATTAAATATACGGGGGCGGGGCAAACGGGGGACTTTGCGAGAGGCTAATTTAAAGAGAAAGCTGATGTTTGTCCCAGTTTATTAATATTCACTGCCTTCAAAAGTGTCCTTTATTTGATTGCGTCTGTGCATTAGCTTTATTAATGACAACTGGCTTGGTTGTAGTCACGTGAGCATGCTCCCAGTCACAGACCTAACCCCAGAGAAACTAATTAGACTGATGACTGAAAATCTAACATAGCAGCAGTTTTTTCATTATCTGTGCCGCCCCGCCGGGGGGGGGGGGGGGGGGGGGGGGGGGGGGGGGGGGGGGGGGGGGGGGGGGGGGGGGGGGGGGGGGGGGGGGGGGGG
>JAVQKC010077506.1:0-18111 GCA_036025475.1 Philypnodon macrostomus | reverse complement strand
GGTAATAGTTGTAGCAGACGTATGGGGCAGACGTACGGGGCAGACGTACGGGGCAGACGTATGGGGTCGTTTTCGCCGATATACACTTTGCTGTCGGGGACGACAGCACAGGCCTAGTTAAACTCACATGTTGCTGATATGTGTTATGTGCTTCTCTTCTTGTTTGTCTGAACAGAGGGATCAGGAAGATGTGAGGAGAAGAGTTACTTCAATTATATATTCAGATCCTCAAAACTGGGACAAACCAGAAAACACAGGTACCAAACTGAGCACTATATTTACTTATCATTCATGATAAGGGGTTTTGGTGTTTGACTGCTGCAAAGATTTTTATTTATACATTACTTACATCACACTCTGCTCTTTGCTCTTCCTAGGCAAAGGCCCTGGCTCCAGGCCATCTTCTCCTCGACCAATCCAACTTACAAGACCAGTGCTGCAACAGAGCCCTGCTGCTGATATAATCTTGGAGAAACCTTTGGAGACTGGGTAGGTACTACTTACAGTCAAGCTGCTGCTATGCTCTTGCCTTTTATATCTGGGATTAGTTGCTTGCTTATAAGCTTGGTAATGCCCTGGTTTGGTCAACATTAGATTTCAGGCACACTGTAAATGTACAAGAGTTTTGGCAATATTATAAAATCATGTTAGTCCGCGGAGCCTACGTGTGAACTCAAAAAACGAATTGATGGATCACTTTCAAATTTTATACACAGTTACAGATCATAAAGATGGCAAACTGGATTGATTTGGGTACTTCTATGATGAATATTAATTAAGTAACAAATTAATTCATGCCCTAAAACTGTGAACGCAATAACTCAAGAAGGATTTTTTGCTCTTAATTGCTCGTTAACAATATAAAAATCCAAACAATTTCTGATTAAGGTGCCTGTGACATAGCATTTGGGGCAAACATATGGGGCTGTTTCACCGATATACACCTTGCTGTCGGGGACGACAGCGTGGGCCTAGTTAAATGAACAAAAGATAAAGTAGTTGTTGTTCCAGTGATGCACAGTTATTGTTTTTCCACATGGCATAACATTGGCCTGTTCTCCCATTAGGGGCGCTTACTCATCACACAAAACCCACATTGTGAGTACCATACCTGGGGCAGAGTCTATTCCTCTATGACAGCACCCTACATAGAGTCCTCTGGCGTTGGCTACAGGTGCTCCACTGATTCAATTAATGAGAACTTGGAAGCAGGGGGAATGAGTAGAAGGACTGGGGGTGTTGAAGGGGGCATCTGAAATATACACAAACTATACAATATGCAATAGGTTTTCAGTTCTGTGTCTTATTAACACATTTGAATAAATATACAAAAATAACTTGTTCAGTTTTATGACACACAGTTAATTTGTTTTTGCTTGTTGACTCACTTTGTACTGCTGAAAATGAACATCCATCCAGTCACTCACCTGACGCTAATCAGCATAAAAAAGGCGAGGATGACACTATTGTTCTACTACACGGAGTCTGACTGACTGAATCCCATTAAGAGTTTTGTTTGCCGTGTTAGATTACATTTCGCCACCGGTAAAACATGTCTAAATATTAACACTAACATGAATTTGTCCAAAGGTATTTCCAATGCAATAGACAGCTCCAGGCTTCTGCTAGCATAATGTCACCTTTTGTTCTATTTTTTGGACTGTTTTGCTTATTGTAATGCTAAAGCCCAACCCAAGTAATTTTGTATATGCATGAAATACTGAAGTGACATGAATATTGATTCAGTGAGTACATGGCCAATCCAGCATCTGAGCACATGATTGAAGAGCTTTTGTCAGCTGAAAGATGTCAATGTGTGCTTTTTTATTCATTGCAGCAGAATGGTGAGGCTTGTGATAAAGAATGTATTTTCTGCTGTGTGTGAGACAGCTCTTCATATGTGCTGACTGGATATTTCTCATCACACCAATACATATCTGGTGCCACAACCACACTAGCCAGTAATATATATATTTTTACAATGACATGTACTGTATGTGTGTGGCTGTTTGTGGGGGAACAAACCTAACAATTTATGTGATATATTCAAAGCTTTGAGATTTCATTTTTTATCTTTTGAAGGTACAAGCTGTCATTATCCCTCCAGTATCAAACCATTGTGTATTTGAGGAAACACAATTTATACATAATACATAAGCCATTACTGTGTGGTTACTGCTTGCCTGTGTCTGTTCACGTGAGCACTAATATATGACCTTGTAGACTTATCGGCAGAGGTTGTATCTTTTCAAACATTGGTGAAGCAGCAGATAAGATGTTTGTCTCCATGGTGAGGAGACTAAGCTTTTGGCTATTGCTGGCAAACTGGCCCGCTCCAGCTTCTGAAGCAGGTCAAATAAATTGATGAAAAGATGAAAGCGTCTCTCAGCAATATTGTAAATATTTTATGTGTTTTCATCTCTCTAATTCTCAGGCCTGTCTGGGATTGGAGCTAATTCAAGTGTTTTATACAAGTCGAGACAGGCTTTTAGTCTTCTGTCTGTGTATAATAATAGTCAAGTCTCTATTTTCTTCTATTTGACCAGTCTTCAAACCATTTTCATTAATATTCACAATTATCTTGAGCACAGACAATTCTAGTTTATACATCAAATCCACACAAACATTAAAACCGTAGAGCGGGTGCTGTTTCAACTTCAAAAATAGAAACTGAACTTGCAGAGGGGCTGCATTGTGCCACTGGTCACATCCGTCCTCAGATGGCCACTCCACTGCAAATTGACCTATTTTGCACTGGAAGCATAGTTGCCCGACTGTGCTGGCACTTTCATATTTATGGCCACCCCGTGGTTTGTAGCCTTTACAATCAAAACAGAAGCAAGTTCAGCTGAGGCCCGGGAGCACAATAGAATGCCACTTTGCTTTGGGAACTGCAGCAGCACCACTAAATATAGCACTGAGAGTGGCTGCGTCGAACGAGAGGATTAAAAAGCTAGACTATGGCAATGCCCAGCTGAGCCCCTACTCACTGCATGCACTCTGACACCTCTCCTAAATTCATCATCCTGGGATTTATATTGGGCACAGCAAGTGTCTCTGCTCAATCACAGCGCTACACTTCATCCTTGTTGCCTTTTCAATAAATGTGTTTGTTTCTTCTCCACAGTCTCTGCCCAGAGAAAAGCAGTTCATGCAGTGAGAATAGAGTAGATCCAGGTAATGAATAGGTGTCACTATACCTCCTTCAGTGTGCATTTTTCTGCTTTTGTGACAGAGTCTTTTTGGAGACCAGACAGGCAGACGAAGAGGTTGAACAGCAGGTCAGCAGCAGCACCATGTTCCCAGTCACAGTGCGAAGAAGCAGAAGCGCAGTTATCTCCGTGCCAAGCCATACGCTGCGAAATATCCGACAATACCGGGAAGACTCTGAGGCGTACCAGAGAGCTGTGGCACACAAGGTGGTTGGTGGTATCAACCCTTGGGCCATTGCAGACAGGTAATCACAGACAAGGCAACATTCTTTCACCATTTCTCTGTCAATCATTTAGCATTTTGAGTAGGGCTGCATAAAATATTACCTGACTGAACATAATGCTATATACCAGAATAATTTGGTATCCTGGTGCTAATCATTCTGAGTAGCACCACGGTTGAGAACTAATTATAATGCACTTTGCCATATGGAGTTTATGGTTTTGTAATTTCTCCCTCTGGTTTTCACTGTTGTTTGTCTGGCACTCCCACGCACACATTTGCATAACTAAAAGAATTCTTAAGATGCTGCAGTGCAGACTTCAAATAAGCATCTCTCTTCTTGAACTCGAAGTGCATTGTTTATAAGATAATGACGAACAACACGTCAACACAGTATTTTACATACAATATATTACTTTGGGCACATCCTGAGTCAGTCTTTCTATAGGATGGTTGTGAGAAACCTGTTGCTGCTTTGACTTCTTCCACCCATTTTTGTTTGAATATAGAATAATTACAACAACATATGTACTTGTAGCTTTTAACTTTTTTATATATATATATATATCATATTCCATTTTTCTGTTCAGTCATTCATTTTTTTTTATTGAATCTGTCTATTAGACGGATTGCAGTGATACTTTTTGCCCCAAGGGATAAATCTTACTGTCACTATTGGCTGTCACCACGTGTCAAAGATCTCACTATTCTGAACCGTTTCAATGATGGATTCACACTAAAATTCTTTGTAATATTTTGACTTCGGGGTGTGCGATTAGGCAATAAAAGATTGTATTGTGATCTGAAGTTATGACGATCTGCTTATCTGTGAAGCTTGTTAAATTGTGCTACAGTGCATTAATTTGTGCTCTGCTATTCACTGTAATTTTTACTAACGATGCCGGTGTTCATATTCATAAAAATGAAAAAGAGAATAAATAGTATTAAGTTATATGAACATTGATGTGCATTGAATTTGTAGTTTAAAAAAAGACCTTGTTAGCAGTAGTCTAAAAATAGCATTTAAATCCAAATCATGATCTTGGCTTGATAAAAAAAATATATATTATATTTCTACCATATCGCCCACCCACATCTTGACCCTTGGCCTTCACAAACTAGCCACACAGATGATTGTTTTGCCTTTTGCCCCCAGTCTGGCCGAGGAGCTGTTGTCAGAAGCTTTGGGCGACGTGGCTGCAGAGTTTCAAGACGTGGTGGAGGAGTATGCAGAGGCAGTCTTCACGTCCGAGTTTCTCCAGCCTGTCCAGTCACCTGCTCCTTCAACCCAAGCAATAACCGGACAATAGGAGGACGCGCTGCCATTTTGATACAGAATATTTAGATGTTTTTTTTAATCATTTGCAGTATTATGAGTTTTAAAGCCATTCTGTGTGCGTTTATTTTAAATGTGAATGCACTGTGTTTTATTTGACTTGTTTACAGATACTCATGTGCCAAGGCTAGGATGAGTCCATTACACGGGGGTGCATTAGTCACACATTAGGTTTGTGGTTTACCTGTGATTAAACAGTGCTGGGTAAGTTAGTGTGGATAAGCTTTGAGGGACCATTACGACATTATTGGGGGATTATAAGATTATGTTTTCCAATTTCCACTTTGGTATAAATATCTCTGAGGATTACTGTGCTTCCATTTTCAGTTTGAAATATGGAAATAAATGAATAGCATCAGGCCAGACAGAGGCTAAAAGCATCATGTGTTTAATCTATTGTTTCTCTGCTTACATGTGTAAACAATGCAAACAGTAGCAAAGATGTTATCCCATATAACAAAATAAAATCAATAACTTTTACAGGATAACTATGTATGGGAAAACAGACATTTCTGACACACAGGGTGGAGTTTGCCTGATATCTCTGTGTTTCTGTGGGTTCTCTCCAGGTTCCCCTCACTGTCCAAATAGATGTGTATATATTGTTAGGAGAATTAGTGGATCTAAATTTCCCTCATAAAATGAATGTGAGAGTCAATGGTTATCTATGGTTAGCCTTACGACTTAATGGTCATAGTCCAGGATGTTCCCCGCCTAACGCCCATAGTTGCTGGAATAGGCTCTAATCACTTACGGACCCTAATGGAAGTATAAATTAATTTGTGTATTTTTTTTATTTTAGCTTCATGTGTTTTGAAAAGCACTTTACAATTTACCTAATGACCCTTAATTAATATGTTATGGCTCTGTGCTGAACCCTAACTAACAGTGAGGACTGGTTGTGCCAACAAAATGCCTGAGTCCCTTGAGCGTAACATGAAAGGCAGCAGAGCGATGGTGAAAGCCCAGATGCTGTGATTATCTTTAGGGACCATCCTCTTACTGGGGACATACACTGACTGCATGAATTAGCTCAGTTTTGAATCAGCTGTCTCTATTTTTTCTGGATACGTGCAGGCGCTCAAGGTTTATTTCCAAGAGTAGATCTAATTATTCTTTTTACCTTATTGTAGTTTTTAAATTGGTTTCATTTTGTCAAGTAAATTTTGTTTGACTTGTCAACAGTAATTTTCAACACAAATATTCTAAACCAAATGCCTGATTCCACTCAGGATTATACTTGATACTTGACTCTGATCATTAACAAACTACAGCATTCTGAAAGTAAGACAACAATTCCAGTACCACACTTCTAAGTGCATTCTAAATGCCTGTAGTTAGGTGGGGTCAAAATGACCCCTCAGCTGTTCTTGTGGTGTTTCATTATAATAAATCTCAGGCTCACTGAAAACTGAATGTGTTTTATATTTGCACACAAAATCTGCCAGTCGAATATCACACCTTATGTAACACCACTGTGTAGGATGAGGAGTATTTGTTTAATAAAATCATTATATTTTTAATTTGCTATTAATATGGAGCTTTGTTTGTTATCACTGACTCAAGTTGTTTCCTGAGCTTCTCCGCCCACAAGTTGAATCATTTTCTCAGACACATAACAAAAACCAGTCTGCACCTTAGGTGCTATTGTCGGTCTGGTGAAGCCAACTTTCTGTTTTGTGACTGTTTAATGGCTCCTAGAAAGCCTTATTGTTGCAACTGAAAGGTTTCACAAATCCTACTGTAGCAAATGTGTAGAACTATACTGATATTCATTATTACTGGATGTTGCTATGCCAGAGGCAGGTGCAGAATCCCCTGTGTTCAAGTGTTCAAGCTCTGAAAATATCCACACTCTAGCACTAAACGAATGCTTCCTAATTGAGTTAGACACTCCAGAATCCAGTGCTCTTTGGTGTAATCACTGCTATCTGCCTTATGTCTTTTCTCATAGGGACCTGTACTTTACCAGCAGGCCTAATGTTTTTTATCATTACAAATGGGCTTTTATAGAAAAGGTAGTATGTTACAAGGATGGAGCGTGGGCCATTGTACTCAAGGAAAGGCTGTTTTTATGGGGATATGCACTCGTATGTGATCCTGGAAATCTGACAGAGATCTACACAATAATGTTGTTTATCCAAGAAGTGCACTAAGATGGAGGGCTATCTGAGCTGGTTTTGTTCAGTACTGAAGCAGAATAGGGACCTATTTGTAATGTAGGGTGAAGATTATATGTCTGCTGGGATGGCCAAGGTGACACCTGCTGCTTTACTGATAGATGGGTCTCCACTCCTACAGACTTGATTCCCGCCAAACTATGTTCACACTATTGTCGTCATAGAGTTTCTTGAGGAGCTACTTTTGGATGTCTACAAAGTCTTTAAACATCGACTGTCTTTAGCAGCCGCAGACAAGAGCACCACTGGAGGCAGTCGCGCTGCAGAGCTCAGTTGGTTGTTAAAACTCTGATGATACCGACGGAGGCAGAAGCCAGAGGTGGGTGGGATGGACTGGGCATGCCATGCGAGCCAAGTCTGCACAGAGACAACACATGTCTAACTATGTCTGCGGCACTGGCGGCACACTGCTCTATGGGAGGTGGTACAAGTGAATGAAACGTCTGCATAGTCCGTGTTTTCATTTCCCGCCCCCCTTCTTCCCGCGGTAAGAGGAGACCGACACGGCAGCTGAATCTCTCCGTGCCATCCTCACCAGCTCCAGCTCGCAGCAGCGCGCTTCAGGACGGCAAGGTGCAGGGTGCGGGGAAACGGGCTCATGAGTCCTCGCTGTTTTCATTGACTCTTCGACAAACCAGTGCCGCGCTGATAAAACGTGACGACTTTTTCAAGTGAGCCCAGATACACAGAGACCCACCACTATGTCCAAGGAGACACGAGGCAAAGGTAAGGGGACTGACGCTGCATGCACGTTCACCACATGCTAACAGGTAGATCTGCTGGAATGTGCCGCGGGAAAATGCCGTTTTGTTTCCCGTTGGACATCTGGCTCTGTCCTGTCCTCACACCGATCCTAAAAACCCGCTCGTGTGCCCTGTCCTGGCTCCGCATGCCGGGGTAAAGACACGCTACTAAAGGCATCACTGAACATTTTTGACCACAATGACTAACAAAATTAACTGGCGCATCCTATACTCGACTAAAGATTTCCCTTAAAATTGACTAATTCAATATATTATATTTATTCTGTTACATTCATGTCAGGGTGTCTAAACTTTTGCACAAGCCAAGCTAAATCAATAAAACCCCTTTTTATAAAGCATCATTGAAAATCTTGGAGGTCACATTAATCGTGAGAAAAAAGTTCAGTGTGTTGCTATTAATAGCTCTACCTGAATCTACAAGTCCACCATTGGCTACAAGCTCGTGTGGTATCTTGACCAAAGAAGACTGAAATCATTTAGAATTGAAGTTTATTTTTGTCTTGAAATTGTAATTTCATCTTTTCTAATGCAGTTTGGTCAGTCCTCACACAATAGGTGTGACTGTAGGTGCTAGTCACTAGTCCTTGAGCATCATCTGCATTCATGAGTGTGTAGGCATGAATGAACATTTCTTTAACATTTTCTGCATTTATATTTCAGTTCAAAGTCCTTACGGTAAAGAGAGTCATGTCAATGTAACAGCTTCATGTAATACTAATCAAAAATAAATGTCAGTTCATGGCAGTGTAGGCTTCATTTAAGCCATTACATTTTTGTATTTACAGCATCCAAGAAAGAGAAGAGCCTCTTGAGGCGAGGGAGAACTGATGAATATGGTAACGATGGAAAATGTCAATGGTAAAGGAGGCTCCCTTTATAAATGCTGTGAGCAATATCCTTTACAAGCCCCATGGTGATAGGCAGTACTCTTAAGATATTCACTGGTGTACATAATCTGATCAAAACTGCTGTCTTTGTGTCAAGGCATTAATGAAGCATACTCATATGTGTTGATAACACAAGTGTGTAATAAGTGGTGAACAAACCAAATGTAATGTTCTTCCTATATGTTCTGCTGTCTGTTTTCTAAAACCAACAGATCTTTTTTGAGTCATTGTTTCGGCAAAACGATGATATTATGGAATCACGTTGGTCCGCACCCGTATGTGTGAACGCAATGACTCGATCTTTTTGCCGGCTCTTTTTGCCGGATCTTTTTCAACTTTTGCACACAGGTACATATCGTGAAGACACTTGGATTGAGTTTAGTACTTCTACAATTAATGACAATTACTAAACCTAATTAATAACCTAATTAATGTCCTGAAGCACATTTATTGAGCCAATAATCCTGCTGAACATAAACTAAATCATGTGAATTTTGGCACAGTGATCCGCACAATTGTATATTTAATGGACATAACCACATTACAGAGGTCAAATAAAGAATGCCTCTATAGCGCCCCCATGTTTATGACCCCTATGGGACCCTGGACACACTTAGCAATGAAACTTGGTACAGTGACGTATGGGGCAGACGTATGGGACCGTTTCGCAGATTTACACGGCCTAGTTTCTATGTTGTTATTTTATTCATGGTAAAGTTTTTATTATGCTGTTAGCCCATACTAAATTGCATTGTGGGTATTTCGTATAGGCTATTAGCAATTACTACAAACCATATCATTGCCATACACTAATCTTGTACTGTTTCCAGAGCTACTGGGGCATTATAAGGAAATTGATTCATAGTGATATGGACTATTATCTGACTGGTCTGTGTCATTCTGCTAAGAGTAATGCAATTAATTTGTCATAGAGGTACTGTCACATCACATTGATCCAAATACTGCATTTTGGTTAGTAATGACTTGCACCAGTTGGTTAGCAAAAATGGGTTTATGTTATGAGTGTAAGTTTAATTGTACATTTTTTTGACTGAGCCATGAGTTTGCAGTAGGCTTCTTGCCCATTTGCCTAGTATTCAGAATGAATGAATGTGCTTGTATTGATTTTCGACTTTCAATTTCCAGAGATAGACCTATTGGAGGCTCTGAACATGTCCCAGCCCATCAGCGGAGTCTCCCAAGCATATCTGACCACCGGAATACTGTACAAAATCCGCACTAGAGCCCCTCACCTCACTATTCCTTCAGAATATTCCCACATCATTCTGTCTAAACTTAAGGACGAACTGAGCGTGCTTCTAGTCGGCCGACAAACCTCCAACCCACCTGTCACTCTTCTATCCCTCTCCTCTTCATCCACTCCCATTCTCCAGATAACATCCTCTTCTAAAACCTTGAGTGTGGACTACCAACCTCCAGGGGTAGTGGAAAAGCTCACCATTGTGGCGTTACCCAAGAGAAACCCCTTCTTTAGTGAGAAACTGGTACAAATGGTCATAAATGTGGTGCCAGATAGAGTGACTTTCCTTGTAAATTGTGAAGAAGCAATAGTTGTTCCCATACAAGGTGAAGAGAGGATCAACCTGACCCTGCCTCAAGATGTTGCTGTCACGCTGGGCAGCACACCAGGGAGAAATGACAGCAAAGTTATAGTAAGTATGCAAACAAATGTGTAAGTTATAATCTAATGGTGCGTTCCAGTTGTACTCAGAGGTCGGAATTTCCGAGTTTCCGAGTTGTAAAAATCAATTGGAACAGCCCTTGATAATGGAATTTCAACTCAGAACCTCAGGGCAGCTCCAACATGGCAGCACCCTATTTTACAAGAAAGTGAAAAATAAAACTAGTGCAATGTTTATAAAACTCATATAAGCCATCCTCTACTCTCAACCCAGTATCTGCAGCTACAAAAAACAAAATATGCTTGATTACGCTAGACCTGCTAACTGCTAAATGAAGCTGTTAACGTTACTCCGAGCTCCGAGGACTGGAACGCAACGTAAATCACTGTCATATGTTGATTGTGTGAAACAATGTTTTCTCAATTATGCAGGGATATTTTTTAGCAGCAGAAATGGCAGTAAAAACATTTCAGAAGAGGCCTTGGCCCTGCAAAAGTTTAACAGGTAGGACATTTATTGTAAATCTTCTTTCCGTTTGACTTTTTCCATTGGGCTCACAACAGCAAATCAGTTACACTAGTTAGTTTTAAGCTGGATGCCCTTCCTGACATAACCCTCCCAATTTATCAAGACTTTGGAGTTAAAGAAATCTAAAAAATGACATCATTCTGAACAAATGCTTTGCCATTTTTAACTTGTTTGCTTTTGATAGGCTGCTTTTCTTTGTCATGCTAAGAAAAAAAACAGAAAACCTTTCAAACTTGAGACATTATCATACATGTAACATGCTAAAACCTTGCTTATAACATCCTTTCAGAAATTCAAGCAACTAAATTGTTTTCAGAAGCTGTTTGGTTTACCCCTTCTTGTAGTTTGGTACATCTTTATGAGAGCTACCATATAAATACATCAACACTCATTCACACTGCCTTATAATCCCATATGTATATATACAGTTTACTGAGAAGTAACATTCCTAAACCATATCAATTTTGCTGTATTGTCTTCTGTAGTCCTTTAAACCAGTGATCCTCAAACACTGGGTCGGGATCCAAAAGTGAGTCACCATAGATTTTTGTTCAAGAGAAATTGTTATGGTATGTCCATAAACATCAAATAGACAAAACTAAATAAAACATGCCATTAAATAAGAAGCAAAACATAAATTAAAAAATATTACAACATTGAAAAACACCCAATTTTTTACAATTAAAAATGGTGCTGAACCTAACTAAAAAGTTAGTTTGAGAACCCCTGCTTTAAACTACCCATGCACCCCGATACTCTAATGCACATGTGTTGAGTGGAAGATTCCAGTTATTCTAACCTTTGGTACACCTTCCAGTAAAACTTAATTACAGAGGAGAGGAGAGTCCTAGTTTGGCAAAGCATCTGAATCAGGGTTCCCAAATCTCATTGCCCACTCATTTGAACAAATAGAGGGTGAATGCATTACACAAATGAAACAGCATTTTTTTGTATCTTCTCTCGCGCCTTGTTACTCTTTGCGGGCAGTTCAGAATTTCCCATTCCCACACTATGCTACAATCCGATGTAGAACGGCATGGTTTGTATGTATGAGATCATATCTTGGCTCTTCAGGCAGAAAGTCCCTCCAGCAGATTACATGTAATTCTCAGTGAGTGGACTTCATTAAATTGTCTTTTCCGGATGTTTGTGTTGGCTTCAAAAACTATTTACCCCAAAATAACCTCTACGAATGTGACTTTTTTTATTCCAGATTCTGACCATACTACACATGCCAATAGGACAGATAATGCTCAGAATAATCCTTCTATAAAATCTTCAAAAAGACACATAGGCCAAAATACTCAAGATGAGCAAAGTGTCCAGCGGGAGCGAGGGGTGGTGCTCGGACCTCCATCACCTCCCCATGGGACAAAGACTGACCAGCTCCAGGGAGAGGAGAGGCTAAAAGGTCTGGAGACAAGGTTGAATGAACTTACTCGAATGGTGGACATGCTCAAAGCTCAGGTAAAATACAGGGAGAGTGGAAATACATTTTTTGATTACATATTTCTTAATAGTGCATATTGATTTCAACACTCTTGCTTCATAAATAATTGATAACAGCTGGCAACATTTTTGGTGTCTGCTTGCTATACAGTAGGTTATCTCATTCTAGATATCTGGGTTTCCAAGTATAATTTTAAAAGGACTAAAATTGTGCTAAATCAAGAAACAAAATAAAAACTAAACAAAACCAATAGTGAATATCCCATAAAATGCTGTACCTAATAGGGAAAGTCTATACCAGGACCTGACTAAACTGAATAAGAACTTATAAGCTTAAACCAGGACTAAGGAAGGTCTAAACCACAATCCACTAGAAAGTGCCACCATTAGTATCCGTACCACAGTTTGAGAACCGCTGTGTTAGGAGAATTGGTGAATTTAACACTGATTCAACATAAGAGTGAATGGAGACTACCTTCCAGTGTGGTTTCTTGGCCTGTCTCGGGCTGATAGTTGCTGTGTTACATCTCAATATCAGATGGTTTAGTACATGTTTAGCAGTCCTTTTTGGAGTATACTAGCAAACATTACTGGGTACTTCAAGTAATGGTTGTACAATTTAACCCAATTCACATTTTCCTTATGGCCGAGGTCTGTACATTATATTCACTTGGAATTTTGGGTGTAGATATATAAACAGTATAAATGGAATGTATGATTTCATAGATTCATCTGATGTTCATATGATGTTCTTTATAACAGAACACAGAGCTGCAGACACGTGTGCAGTACCTGGAGGGCTGTGAGTGTGTGAGGCAGAGGTGTGTGTGGGATGGCCAGGAGGTGGAGGAGGGACATCGCTGGCAGACCGACATCAACACTGTGTGCACATGTGCGAAGGGGAGGGTCACATGCCAGGCTAATATTAAAGGTAATGGTACAGATAAAGGTACATGTGTTGAGTTTGTCTAACCTTTTTGGCAAAGCATCTATTGCCAGGGTTACCAGGCATCATGAAAAAAATATGTGTCTATTAACTTGAAAAACCCATCCAGGCACATAGCTATACAGGATTTAAGTTGAATCAGGTTAATTTCCAGCTTGTATACATTTATTTTCTATCACTCTCTGGCATAACTCTGTCTCATTGTCAGGACAGTCTCTTGACATTTCTTCAACAACTCACTGATATTTCTATAAAGTTAAATCTAAAAAAAGTGTATTGGTAAATGCATTAGGTCTGGTTCAAACCAATAATGTTACATTGCCTTAATTGGAAATCATTGCCTGGTGATTGGTGTCACTTGCAGGTGGTGTGAAGTACATAACTTAACAGGATGTTTTCTCTTTATTATAGATCATTATCACTATACATGGTTTAAACAATGTGCATTGTAGCTTTGGCGATCTTCCATTAAGGCAACATAAGCCTGTATTTAAAAATTCTGCAGTAAATATTCTGGAAATTAATTCCTGAAGTAATGTACTGAAAGCAGACTGGGTGGGACAGGAGACAGTGGTGTCTATGGTTTTGATTATGATGTCATTGATAAAGATATGTATGACATAGTGGTGTCAGCTGCTGTGGTCCCCACTGTTCTCTATGTGTTGTAGTGGTGTTGTGGTAACGGTATTCTATCAATAGAACATTGTGTATGGGTGCATTTTATTTAGCCTGGCTCCAATTAGCTTTGATGTATTTAAGACAAATTTCAGATCTCTGACCTGACAATAAAGTATTATCTAATCTAATCTAATTATGTCCCAATGACATTCTATAGCTGATTTATCCGTTGACTATAAAATAAACAACTCCTTACTAATGCACTAGGAGTGGGATTATAGTGTGAGAGCTTAAAATTAAATAGTACTTAATCACTCCTCATTCACCCACTGGTGATGGCAAGCTATCACGGTTTCTCCAACAGCCATAAAACTAGCTTAAAAGTAATTAAAAGGTCACAAATGTTTGACAAAAAATATTTACTGTATTACCTCCATCAGTTTGTCTGATCAGATGTTGATTACATTTTCAGGGAAGATCAGAAATTACAACAATCTATTACATTTTGGGAATGATCCCAATCACCCTCTGGAGCCAGGATTTTTTAAAGAATGGCATCTGTTAGCAACTTTACTCCAAAAATATTGCACCAATTTTGGAGCAGTTGACATTTTGGGAGTGATCCATGGAAATGCGCTGCCTTGGCGGTGGTCTGTGGTCTCCGAGTGCTTTCTAGTTTTAATGTTATTTAATACTTTTCTTCAAAACCCTGGCTGTACTTTTTATTACTGTGACTCAGTGCCAGTCCATTTGGCTGAACCTCTCTGACCTCTGTCATGAGGATCAGTGCACTTCCTCTATTACTGATACAGCAACTGGAAACCATGCAATATACTGTGACTGAATGACTGCCAACAATGAAGGAAGTGTGGAAGTGTAACCTCGTAAATAAGGCTGAAACAAATGCATGTAGCATGCGTAGTTTTGATGATCATAGTATACCCTAAATAGCAATGTCATGATCAGTGTTTGAGATCCAAAGAATACAAAATAGTAACTCTGTACAATTGTTTTTCTGCAGTTGTGTTCTAGGGATATTATATATATATTTTGCTCCAGTGTTTTTAAGGGCTTCTTATATTTGTAAAGCAATAACATTGATTTGAAAACTTTTTCTTCCTTTGGATAACAGTATACATTTGTGTGCAGCTGTAGTGAACAGACATGTGGTACTAATGACTGAGCTGTGTTTATTAAGAATTTCCTGTCTCTTCAGTCTGCCCAAACAGTATACACTACACACTGTTGTAATCAGCTTGTTGCTCACAGTAAACAAAGATATAAAATGGCATGTTCACAGCAGACTACTGCTGCCTTTGTGTTTTATGTCCTTAGATAATATTCTATTCTGTTTCAACCCTCTGTCTATACATCCATGTAGCCTAACTAAATGTGTTTGCATGTCAGGCAGTGGGTCCACACTCAAACTCACTTTGACCTTGTGCATGTTCAGATTCCTGAGGGAACTGCCCCTGGGCGACTGACACAGGAGATACTCGCTCATCCCTGTCCCACACACAGACACTTTAGACTGATCATTAGTAAAGTGATTATTGTATGAAATCTCTTTTGTGTAAAAAGGTGTGATAAAGACAGACACAGGCATTCCCTAAAACATAACTGCAACATGCTGTATCACTTTTCTATGTTCTCTACCTGCAGTAAATCGCTAATGTGTTAATAGAATTAATGTTGGTCTCAGTAGGCACTACTTATGGTTATGGCCCATAAATGAGTGTGTGAGAGAGAAAACATATGTAGACTACATCAGGACCGTTGCTGTTCTGTCAACACATCTGGATCTCAGAGGACAGCCAGATGTTTAGACACTGACCTGGGCTTGAGCCAAATCATGTCAAAACTATTTATGTTCTCAGGCTGTGATCTGGATGGTACCATTCAAAATGTGTCCTACTCCACATTAGACGGCTGTCAGACGTGTACATGTAAGGTGAGCTCTGATAACACACTGTTGAACATATTCATTCTGAAGATTTTAACTTTGACTGACCCTTTCCTTGCT
This sequence comes from Philypnodon macrostomus, assembly GCA_036025475.1. Lineage (NCBI taxonomy): Eukaryota > Metazoa > Chordata > Actinopteri > Gobiiformes > Eleotridae > Philypnodon > Philypnodon macrostomus. Next base: position 2,302 of record JAVQKC010077506.1, on the reverse strand, counting down.
TTAGGGAGGTAACAGAGAATGCACCCCACTGCCCTGTCCTGCTCTGGACTGTACACAGACAGAGACTATCCCAGGAGAGTGTTGCCAGAGATGCAGAGGTCAGAACACAGATCATCAATCACTCTTTTTAAAACTAGGTTAATGCTACAACATCAAGATGCTGAACTTTTGTTACTGATATGTTAATATATACTCACTGGCCAGCGGATCCACCAGCTAATCGTAAGATACTGAATGTATTTAGACATGTCCATAAGCCTGCTGTAGTTCACACTGATCACAAGAGGACTTATTTAGGTGCCTTTAAACATGGTGCGGTGACTGTAACCTGGAAACTTTTCACCAAGATTGCACTCAGAAGCATTAGAACATGTGTACCTAATAGTGTGGCCATTGATTCAACGTAGCCACCTGTATAACTATAAAATGATAAAATCCTAAATGTATTGCAGGCTGTGTCCATGATGGTATTGCCTATGATCACGGTGCCAAGTGGAGGTCTGCGGGTAATCTATGTGAAGTCTGCTACTGTCTGGTATGTCTTTTTTAAACGGTTCCAATTTTACCATATACATTGAATATTTTCTGACTCTGTCCTAACTTTCTCTTCAGGAGGGTTATGTACGCTGTGAAAAAGAGCGGTGTCACACTCCATGTAAAAACCCAGCTCCCCCTCCTCCTGATAGCTGCTGCCCAGTCTGTCAAGGTAAAATATATGAATAGGTATAATACATGTATCCTGACCACTATTTTTTCTTTATTTACTCATGCCTAAGTGTTTTAGGTTGTGGTGTGAATGGTCATAACGTGCCTAACGGAGCTGTAATTCCCACTGGAGACAGATGTCAAGAGTGCACATGTGTGGTATGCTAATAATAAATTCCATTGTTAAACTGTATTTACTGTGCAAAAGTGCTATACAATAGTTGTTTATTCTTTCAGAATGGTGATGTAAGATGTTTACCCATGACCTGCCCTGCTTTGACATGTCGAAATCCCATTCACCACGTTGGAGTGTGTTGTCCGAGGTAAGTTTTGTGATGGTAGTAGTCATAAGCTATGTATCTTGACTCTAAATGTGATTGTTTTTCATGTTTGATTGACAGTTGTGATCAGTGTGAATATGAGTCTCAGTTGTATGTGGATGGACAGAAGTTCAGCTCCAGCATAGACCCCTGTCTTCAGTGCCGCTGCTCTGTGAGTACTCAATATAACTAGTGGTAGCTACTAGGCTATTAAGTCATTAATGTAAGATTTCTGAAATTGACTTTTAGTTAGGTAACACTGAAGAATATTAGCTTTAATTAACATTTTTGTAATCATGCTATGCTTTTCCCTTCAGAGGTTTCAGGTTGCCTATAATGTAGATTGTAAATATACTACTGTGTCATTGATCTCATTGTACTGACTCAAAGCTTCTCTCTCATAATTACGTAGTTTGAAATAAATGTATTTGTAACATAATTACAAGAAAAATATATGATATCAAATATTTAAATAATATAATAATATGCTCTGAGCTAAACTGTGGGACAGTTGGCTTCAGTATGTAAGTCATTTGCTTTGCATCATGGCCCAATAGGACACCACTTAAATTACTATTTCTCAGCTCATGACATGCCCATGATGCTGTAATAACCTGTTTCATCTGCTCTCCATGTGTCAGGCAGGTCAGGTGTCCTGTGAGCATATGGCTGCCTCGTGCCCCCCTCTGCGCTGTAGTCATCCGGCCAGAGCTAAAGGAGAGTGCTGTCCCACCTGTAAGGGTCAGTCTCGGTCATGGTAAACCACAAAATGAATTATGAATATCAAATAACATTGTGTATATCTACAGAGTGTGAGTATGACAGGAGTGTCTATGTTAATGGAAGAGTGTTCACCCCAGCCGGCAGTGGGCCCTGTCTGCAGTGCACCTGTAAGGCAAGTCCAACATCTATACTGTATATGCAGGAATGCTTTTTTTGTTACCCTAAATACATGTCAGAGAATGTAATATTTCTTTTCAACAACATAGTTATATCGGCGAAAACAGCGTGTCGCCGATATTATGGAATCACGTCGGTGTTCGTCCGCGCCCGCATCCTTGTCCGTGTCCACAGATCCTAGCTGTGAACGCGATAACTCAAAATCGAATTGCCAGATCATTTTCAACATTTGCACACAGGTACATACCATAAAGACCCCGAACTGTATCAATTTGGGTACTTCTTCGATGAATATTAATTAAGTAATTAATTAATAACGGGCCAAAACTGTGAATGCAATAACTCAAAAAGTCTTTGTTGGATCTTTTTCAACTGTT
>JAVQKC010077488.1:0-14009 GCA_036025475.1 Philypnodon macrostomus | reverse complement strand
GGCTCAATAAAAGTGCATCAAAACATTAATTAGTGAATTACTTAATTGTCATTAATCGAAGATGTACCAAACTCAATCCAGTTCTGCATCTTCATGATATGTACCTGTGTGTAACAGTTGAAAAAGATCCAACAAAGAATTTTTGAGTTATTGCGTTCACAGTTTTGGCCCATAATTAATTAATTACTTAATTAATATTCATCAAAAAAGTACCCAAATCGATACAGTACGGCGTCTTTATGGTATGTACCTGTGTGCAAATGTCGTTTTTGAGTTATCGCGTTCACAGCTAGGAACTGTGGACGAGGACGCGCACCGACGTGATTCCATAATATCGTCGTTTAGCCGATATAATGATCAGATTCAACCATTTTTGGGGGAAATTGAAAACCCTAAAAATCCCATATAGTTAATAGAGAATTCTGCCCCTTGCCCCCCATCTGAGGGTATAACATTCTAGACCCAGCAATAAGGCCTTCCATATTGAATAGCTGGCCAATGAAAAGATGTTTTATATATATAACACCACAGTTACATAAAAACATAAAAACACAAAGGTTGCAAAATTGTGTCCATTGTAATTTCTGTGTCAAAATGTAATGGGTGGAGTCTATAGTCAGCGGGCGGTCCTTTACTCTGGCTCCTGATAAAAGTAGAGACACAGCGACGTCTACTCCACACTGAGTCAATTAGAGGCAGCCTGCTCCCAGCATGCCTCCAATTATAATCCTGTTGTGTGTCATCTCACTGTGCTGCTCACTCACACTGCTCCAGCTTTCACACTATCCAACGTAACAGACCCTTGCCTACATTTTCTCCCAAACCAATGGAGGAACTGGGTCATAATAAAGTTTGTTTTTGGATACTAGGGGAATGATTCCATTTTCGAGAACACACAGCAACATGGGAATGACATGCAGACCCCACACTGAAAAACTGCATTATATCAATCTCTTTTTACCAGCTCTGTGTAGGCATCACATCTACAAATATTGGTGATATCTGCCAAAGCAATTACTAGCATTGGACTGAGAACAAAGAAAAGCTGTGGCGCTGATGCTCTCCAATGCCGGTCTAGATTTTTGAAACATTGATTTTGATGTTTTGATTTTGTAGATCCAGGTCAGTCTGGATGTCAAAAATCTTAGTTAGTTATTATTAGTTATAGTGGATTCTTTACGATTAGTTAGATAAGGCATCGGGAGTAAGGACTTCCCTCTCCTAGTACTAGTTAGAATGTACAGTCAGTATTTTACAGAACTTATATTACGCCTTTAGTTCATTTTCTCACATCATATCATCACCATGACCATAATGCAAAGCAGATGAAGCAGATATTGTGCTGTAGACAGAAGATGGTCTGTGAGAATGGGTCTGGAGATGGAATAACACACAGCACACTTATGCTCTGACTACAAATCAGCTTAGTTCCTGCACAAACTCCCATAACCCTGCCCCCACTACCACTCCTCACCCCATTTGACTTCATTGTTCATTCCTCCATCGTCGTGTCCTCTTTTCACTTCTGCGTATCTGAATATAACATCCCCAGACAAAGCAATTCAGGTAAAACAGCAGCTCATCCGGGGATTTACAGATAGAGTGTTTGTATTTTTCATATTATCTTGCACGTTAACCAGAGCGACTAACAATACACCAGATACCAACGGCCGGCGATGTGGTTTAAACGCTGTAACATGACATGCTCCCATAGCTGATTATTAGGTTAGTGACTGGCTTTATTAAATGTAATAATCTATGTATGAGAATAATTACCAACTTTACCAGCTTGTTGAGGCAAATCACTCGACTCACATTCGGCTATATGAGAGAGGATAGATTTCATGATTGTTTTTCCACTTTATTAGGTAAAGTGGAAAAACATTGAATTTTTTGAATTGCTTGTTAAGATGACTTGCTGAAGTTCAAACTGAGCATCACAATGAAGCTGTAGGATGATTTTTCTAGACATCCATCACTAGAGTTTACAAAGAATGGTTGAAAAAGGGGAAAATATTGTGAGCGGCAGGTCGGCAGACAAAAATGCTATGTTGATTCTACATGTCAGAGAAGACTTTGATGGACTGGTTTGAGAGAATAGAAAGGCATCAGTGAATCAAATATGCTACAATCAATTAAGGATTGGAGAAGATAACTCAACAACAACCATAAACAGACGCGCTCACACAGCAGAAGACAAGGCCACCTTCTATGGCCTAAAAACATACAACTAGTTTTTGGATGAGATGACTAGCCATAAAATATATACCCCGGAAAATGTGACAGCAGGGTGTGAAGCAGGTAGAACAAAGAGTATTACGTCCGGTGTGAACCTATGACCTGAGCTATATTAATCAAGTGGAGAGTGTTAAATCCGGTTTAAAAAATGAGGTCAAATCTCAGATGGTAGATTGTGGATAAAGTTAGTACAATGGTCCATCGTAGACAGGTCTCCATACTGCAAAACTTACATTGGAGTTGACATAACACATTTTAAATAGCCTTTAGGCAACATCTTTCTTTTCACATTATATTCACACAATCCCAACAACAATGATTATTTCCTTGATTTAGATATTGATCCAGATCAATAAAAACAAATCTCTTTTGGCCAATTACTGACTTATACTGACCGTTACTGATTGATGAAGCAACACGCCATGGGAGCAGTGATCTATACTGTATGCATTGGCTTTCTTTATTAGATCCATAAAAATGTTGGAATACGCTGATTGTTAACATCTGTGCAATGGCAGACCGTGCTGGCACACAATTGACACCGACTGTATTTGTTCTAGCTGGTAATTAACAATATACATTAGCAATCCACTCTTAATTTCCAATGATGTTATGTAACTCTGATGACCACCTGATTGTGTAATTATGATTGGTGGGGACCCTCATCAGCACCTGACAAACTTCTCGATCCATTTTATAAGATCAGAGAGTGGGCATCCTCTTTTTTTCTTCATGAAGTCTTGCAGGATTTTGCAGCAGGCGTTTCACCCTTCATGTGCCAGTATGTGACCTGATTATTTCACACAGAAGAAACTGGGTCAATGCAGTAAATCTGGAGACTTTTATTTTTCAATTTAGAAATCATGAAGATGAAGTGATGGGATCGTTAAACCAAACAATTTTGTTTTTGTTCAAGCTATTTATAAGATTCACAATGAACACACACTGCTTGTAAAATTGACTTTCACAGCTCTGTGTCACCAAGTTCTAGTCAGACGATCAGATGTATTAATTTTCAGATTTTTTACCTATATTTGATCATTTAATATTTACCAAATGCTTGCCTGATGTATCCACCATCACAGTGTGTCATGATCCAGTTGGTTGAAATAAGTATTGGTAACTGAATAAAAAACAGTGAAAGTCTTATAGCGTAGTCTGTTAGCAACACAACTACCCCAGATTTGGAACTTTTAGGGAAAAGGGCGTAAATATTATATTGTTTTTCTGATCCACAAAACGGCATATTAATATAGTCATATTGATGGCTCAAGAACCCTGTGAATAGTATAGCTTTACCACTAACATAGGGTCAATGATTTAGATGTGTCTCCATGTGCTTTTTATAGTTCATTGTTTAAATTTTTTATACTTTTTCTTTTACTAAAACGAAAATGTGTGACTCTGACAGTTTAGGCAAAAACCTAATTGTCCCATCATGAAAGAGACAACAGTCACAATGCTTGATAATTAAGTGGTTGGACACTCGGCTCACCTGGACCAGCTCAGTGACTTTGAGCTGCCTCCCGCTGGACTTGGTGCCAGCCCACATTTGGCTTCCTGCTCCTCCACATTAATTATGAGTTAGGGGAGTCTGTCTGGCTCAGGCTCACACCACTAAATCCTCTCGGTCTTGTCTTTTCACTTGTCCTGTTCTGACCCCAACCACTGCATCTCTATAGTCTACTATCATTTCTCTTTAAACCACTGTTCTCTACTGTCTTTGTCCTCATTCTACAGTCAGGTCTAACCTTGATATATATAGTTATCTCATTTATTGCATTTATTGCCTTTGCAAATAACCTTCCCTTTTTGTTGCCCCTTACGGAAGAAACAGACCATGTAAACTCTAAATTTAGAACCAGGGACTTTATTTTACCCCTTCAAAGTCCTTGCTTGAGGGGTTGTATCGGGCCAGATTTGCACCACTTCTTTTTGGATGATGCACACTAGTGTACAGAGAGTCAGACAGTTCAATGAACAAAGAAAGAAGCAACTTTGTCTGTTAGTCCATCTTAGTCTATCTAGTCACTAAAATAAGCCACTGTGAATCTGTACGTCTGGCACAGGTCATCTGGTGCCGACAACAGAGCACTACTTAAGAGTTTGACGCTATTACTCTACGCTATTAGATCCACTGAGGCCAAGGTGATTGACAATACATGCCCTGAGCATGCTCGGAAATAAGATAAGCCACAGCTCACCCGTTTATGCACTCCTCAAACCCTCCAGCACAGCAGATGGACAAAAGTTAACTTGAGGTACTTAAGAAACAAATTGCCTAAGTGACATGGTTTTCAGGAATGCTCAACATCGGCCGATTCACAAGGTTGACTGATCGCTCTGATGCTGAGCTGTCCGATGGTAACTTATACTAACTCATTAGCTTATTAAAGTTATTACATTATTTTTTATTTCAATTTTTTTCTTTTCTATTATATAAAAATAGTAAACATAATATACAAAATATCAGGATCAACCTAGAATTATCATATCGGTGCATCCCTACTTTTCTTACAGGGTAAAGTTGATATTCTTTATAGGAGTCTGCTATTCAAGCAACTATGTTCCTTATGGACAATGGCCAGTTAATCATGGGGTCAACACAAATTGACAACGATTCACTCTCTCACATTAATTCCTGACCCTTGTGAGTTAATTGTCTGAAACTAATAGCTGACTTCACATTCAAATTCAAAAGACTTTTTAGGTTAACCAGCCACATTTTGTAGTGTAGTAGGAGGACACTAATTTGGTGGAAATACAGAGTGACAGAGCTGCAGGGAAAAGGCAGGATTTACAGGAGTGTCTGTGCTTTGACCCCTGAAGCTCTCAGTACTATCAGACATCAGCCTCCATCACTTACAGCACAGCAGCATCAGACATCAGCCTCCATCACTTACAGCACAGCAGTATAAGACACCTCAAGTCCACTGCCCTGCTCTGTCAGTCACTGCACTCCCCTATGGACCCCGTCTACATACAAACTGCTTGTTTAAGTGTACGTCATATAGAACTTGTCCACTTTAACAATCACTAAGCCCAGCCTTCATTTTGGTCTTCAAGTTTCAAGGTTTACTTTATTTGTCTCCCTAAAGAGGAGCAAGGGTCAGCTTCATGCATATAATACACACACTGTGAACCCTATAGACACAAGAAACAACACAAAAACACACCCATGTGTCAATACAACCAAAAAACATTATGGCATTCACACAGTATCCTTGCGTTCAGATTGTGTCATTTACTTTTGTATCTATTCTTCTTACACAAAGGAATCCTATATCTTCTACCAGACTGCAGTAGTCCATACTCAGAGTTCAATACTTGTGAGGGGTTTGCTAAGATCTTACAAGCCTGTCTTACAGCCAACTGTTCAAAAATAACCAGAGGAGTGGACACTCCCATGATCTTACCTGCTAGTTTGACTAATCTAAGAATCTGTGATTTATTTTTCAAGGTCAGGTTTTCAAACCAGCTGACTTTTCGGTACCTCAGAACTGTTTCAATACTGGTGCTATAAAAGATGAGCATACTATTTTGACTAACTCCGAAACACTCTTAGTCTTCTCAGAAATAACAAGTGCTGATGTATCTTTGTGCACACATCTGTGAAATGCCTATACAAGCTCATTTCCTCATCATTTCCTCGTCTTGAGTTTATACTTTTATTAATGAAAAACTGTTATTGAAGTGGCATCCATTATAGTTGGGTTGTTGACTATGCGACGTCATTTTATAGCTACTAAAGGTATGCATTTTTGTGGAATGTATCCATGTTGTGTCTGTCTGCGTTTTCCTCAGGTGAACATAAATACTGCACAGTAACAAATAAACCGCTGTAGTCCGTGTCTTACACTGTCATTACAATGTTAATACAACACTTAACGCCAAACATAAAGACAAGGCATGGGCAAGGTGAACTTGAGCCTGTAGCAGACACAAATGTGCGCAGTCCACAGAGGAGTGAGCAGCTGCCAATCACACTGTTGCTAGGGGCGATGAGGTGGCATGGCTGTTGCCAATCACTCAAATCAGAACATGCCGACCATTAATAAAACAGTATGCTGGAAGACATAAACAAGAGCCTGCAAGGTAGGCCCAGTGCCAGTACATAAGCCATTTAAAAACAGTGAAGACTTAGGCCCTGTCCACACAGAGACAAAAACAGTATGTTTCAAAGATGTTTCTCGTAAAGGCGCCATTGTTTTAGTAAATATCTGTGTCCACACAGGTTCACACAGTACCGCTGAAATGCTGTAGTGTGTATGCCCGGCCCGTTGGTGGCGCCGTGACACTGGCTCCCAAAACGCCGGCTCCATGTGGGCGTAACGCCTAAACAATAAAATACCTAAAAGTATTATCCAGCTTGGTATAATAAAGAATGACTGATGACACAATATTTATCAAATGTTTTAGAAAAGTTTGAAGTCATGCATTTGATCTAAATCCAGTCATGTCACCAAGCTTCATTTGAAAAAAAATCACCTCAATATCTAATTGTTGGCAGGTAGGTCATTCCCACAATTTCATCAGTTGCAGGCTGCACACATCTTTTTATATCTTCATGCTAATTCCAGGCAGATACAATGAAATGAGATAAAGCAGGTAAATATATAACTAGAACAAGATAAAAATCTAGACGCAAATAAAAAAATTTTTTTTCGCATTGTCTTTTGTGATACAGCACAATAATAATCCATTTGAAAGCTTGCTGAATGCACTAAACTGGCTGAAGGAACAAAGACAGACAAGGGACATGCAGCACAGACGATCAATACCACAATAAAAGGCCTTGACATGTTGGCTGTCCTCTGCCATAGCTTATTACACTGCCTCATGTGAAAGCCCATAGAGACTACACTATCTTCAAGGTTATTAAAACAGCCCATTCATTACATGCTTATACGGCGGTGCACTAAATGTCTGGGGGCTTTGAGACATAATGTCAGAGCATCGGCCAGTGGGACATATTAAAGCATTTTACAGCACAGTCCTGCATCACCCATCCGGACGACAGGTGTCAGGGGTTACATAGAGCCAAGCCAAACAATACAAGACTAGCAAGAAGTGTGCTCAACCAAAGAAAGTGCCCTATGTCACGTCCACAATGGTAAAAATTACAGTATATTGCTCAATGCTAGAACCCATCTAGGAATCTACTTCAGGGGTAAATGCTCAAAGGTTTTTCTATTGTGTCAACCAAAAAAATGTTTGCTGATCTGGTGAGCCTTGATTCTAGACCAATCATTAAGGAGCTTTCATTTTCATCAGAATCCTTCTTACTAACAAACAAATAATGATTTTCGTTCTGGGCTGTACTCAGGGGTTTGTTGCTGAAAGTGAACACAACCCAAAATAAAGCTGCTAAAGGATAATTGCTCTCTATAGGCCTGTTTTACCTAGCAACATTTGATCAAACTGAAATACCAGGGCGTTGAAAGTGCAGAATGGCATACGTCTTCATGAAAAGGCTCACATATCCAACACTGGTTCATACAGAGCCATACAGTCACAGTCTGTCACAGGGCTGACCAATACACAGTTATGTGATCATTCCATGGACACTATTTGTGAATGTGGTTTCTTCATGTGTGTCTTTGTGGGCCTGTATCATCTAGAATCGTACCATTGAGCATCAAATTTAGTTAATAATTTAACTTAAGACACTATACTATGCGTACACAGAAACTGATGCCAAATTCAATTCATGAAAACCACTTTGCTCTCACTAGCCTATGCACTTAGCACCTATTTTAAGGTTACAGTTAAGGATTAGTATATGCTTGTTTTAGGTTGCTGGAGGAAATGGAGTACACAGAAAACCCCACTCGAGCATGGATAAAACATTCAATAAAATCAGGGTCTGTTTGATGTGAGACTAGAGCTTATTACATTTACATTCAATGATTAGGGGGGTCAAATTAACCATTTGCCAAGTTAATAACAATATAATAATAATGTTGTGTTGTGGTGACAGTGTCTCATACCATTGTAGGAGAGGCGGGGCTTGCTTAGACACATGATGAAGTGAACCTCCATTTCATTGGACGGCACAGACTTGGAGCAGACAGGACACTTGAACCCTGAAAAATACAATAAAGATTATGTCAGAACACAGTAACATGAGGACAGAGCTAACTACTGTACACCCCAATAGTGCATCTTACTAAAGCATGTAACTGCACACACTAAGACAAAAAGAAATCAAAAAGAGTAAATCATTTGGGGCAATCTGTTTCCCCAATTAATTTACCAGTTATTTCTACCACTGACTGAGGACATACTGTGAAGCTTATATTAAATACCACAATGAACCACAGCACAGTAAATTCTGCGGTTTGAGTAATGACACACATACATCTTCAGAGCTGATGATCAAGTCTCAGACATTGGTGATGAATTACCCAACCATTAAGAGCTGCTGTTGCTCCAGCTCATGTGAAACCATGAACAACTAGGGTCTGTGAGACCCTAATTATGTAACTGTTTTACCAATCACACACTTCCACAGGAGAGGAGCACTCTGATTGGTTGACGCATCCATTATCTATCCAGGAATAATGTGAAGGGCCTGAAAAAAAACATGTTATTACCTTATTCCCAGTTTTTTGGCAGGCAGTGTGTGCTTTATACGCGAGTCAGTGGGAGGGGTTTGGGAAGAACATCAGGGGCTGAGTGGAGAAGGAAGGAAGTGCATCATTCAAACTATGAGGTTTTTCTTGCACAACCTAATAATATTACATGTAATAGAAAAAATAATTGAAAATAAAACTAGCTTGGTTGAATTATTTCCCCAAGTAAGTCAATGCAGGCCTTTAGCATTTAGTATCAGAGTTGTGACATAAAGTACATGTTGAATCGGTTCTACCCCACAAACAGAGTCTGTATTTAAAGGGATACTAGAAGCATGCAACAACACATTGGTGCAGTGTGAGCAAAAGATCAAGACAGATAGAGTCTGTGTGTGGGAGAATGGACTGCGGAACCTCCTGTAACTATATTTGTGCTCTCATATAAGAACTAAAACTGAACAAAAAACACAAATGTCTGATTAATTCCTAAACACTTGTGCCCCACAGTGGACCAGTTGAACTATTGCCCAAAGTTTACCATGAAAATATTGTGTAAATGTATGTTCCTTGGTTGAGCCGTGCACGGACCCAGAAGCGACATCACACTTTCTCGTGCTCTTTTGTTGTGGTTTGGGTGTTTTGAAGTATTTTGTATAGGTCCCATTAGTTTTAACCATGTTAGGTATACACACAGAGGGATAATTGGGTCACATGGGATGAATTTACTCACAGCTCAAAACAACTCGGTGATCAAGGAGATCTTCTTAAAAATGTCAACAGTTACTTATGGTGCGTTCCAGTTGTACTCGGACGTCGGAATTTCGGAGTTGTAAAAATAAACTGGAACGGCCCTTGATGTGGGAATTCCTACTCAGAAACTCTGGGTAACTCAGATAATATAACTTATAACTGATATGAGACATTCACTACTGTCAACCACGGTACCTGTTAGCATTCTGCGCTGGTGTATTTTATCTGCAGTTACAAAATATGCTAAAATCCCTGTTGTTGCTAATCCTGCTATCTGCTAAATGAAGCTGTTAACGTAATAGATTTGATTATTTCTGAGTTAACAACTGGAACGCTTCGACTCAGAGATTCTGTCACTCAGAGATTCTGTCACTTCGAGCTCCGGCTTCCAAGGACAACTGGAACGCAGCATTATCACATACTTATGCCAGTAAATACACAATCACTTCTTATGTTTTTAGGTAGTAAGCAGTTCAAAGTTCCCCAGCTCCTTTAGATAGGGGCCAAACGGATGGTGGCTGCTTATGTAAATGATTGTGTAATATGTTTTAAATGTCCCCAGAATAGAGCACTCTATTTTTGTCATTTGACATCAGCAGAAAATTCATCTTCTTCAGATAAAAAGAAATATTGTGTACTTACTTTGGGTACTGTGCAGTAGAGTTACACACTGGTGGTACAGGTCTAGACTATGCCAACACTTCAGTCAGACTAAACTAAAGTAACATTCCGTCACAAAGATGTATAGTTAGTCATCTTTGCCTGAGACCCTCCACTTATTAACTACAAGGACAGGCCTGTTTAACAAATACAACACGCCCAACTAATGCATGTTTCTCACAGTTGCCAGCAGAGAAAAGTCGTGGTACAGTAATTTGACAGTCTGTTACACTAGACATGAACACAACCCTTCCTCATGGCAGCTGACCCACTTCTCCCTGGGCTGCTATTTTCAGAGTCTCCATAGGGACAGACAGAGAAAGAGATAGAGCAAACGAGCTGAAAAGATGAAGTTGAGATGAGTTCAGGTACGTCAAGAAAAATGAGCGTTTATGATCCTTGTTCTGGCAGCAGTCAGAAAAAGCTCTGACCACTGTCCACCACCAGGACATCTCATATTCAGAGATCATACAAGGTCAGAGAGAGACAAAACACACATCATAAAACAGTATTGTAATAGTGATGCACTGATATATCGGCTCAATTTTGACTAATGTTGGTATCGGCCTTTACAGATGTCTGTTCATTTCTAATATTTAGGGTTATAAACAGGCAGAGCAATAAAGTACCATTGGAAATGTCTAACTCTAGGGTGACAAAATGTAATCAAAATAATCTTTACGGATTCATGTGTGCTATGGTCATGAGCTTTGGGTCATGACCGAAAGGACAAGATCTCGGATGCAAATGGCCAAAATGAGCTTTCTCCGACGGGTGGCTGGGCACTCCCTTAGAGATAGGGTGAGGAGCTCAGTCACTCGGGAGGAGCTCGGAGTAGAGCCGCTGCTCCTCCACATCGAGAGGAGTCAGCTGAGGTGGCTCGGGGATCTGTTTCGGATGCCCCCTGGACGCCTCCCTCGGGAGGTGTTTCAGGCAGGTCCCGCCAGAAGGAGGCCCCGGGGAAGACCCAGGACACGCTGGAGGGACCATGCCTCTCGGCTGGCCTGGGAACGCCTCGGGATTCCTCCGGAAGTGTCTGGGGAGAGGGAAGTCTGGGAGTCCTTGCTTAGACTGCTGCCTCCGCGACCCGGCCCCGGATAAGCGGAAGAAGATGGATGGATGGAGAAAAAAACAAGCTACAGATATAATATTAAAAAAGGATCCAAAGTAGTCAGGAAGGGCATCAAGTTTAAAAGCTATTGGCCGAATAACTCTGCAAACCACAGGCAGACGACTGGCTGTGGTCGGTCTGATGGGAACGCCAAAAGGGAAGAAGAAGCCTTGAAATGGTCTAAATTAAGAAACGGTGCTTATTCATCGTCACCAGTCGTCTACAGTAAAAGCTTTATTAATAGAGGATGAGGGACTGTCCACACACTCAGAGGGTCACTGTGGCACCGACACTCCCTGACCTGTCCCTACAGACAATACATTATTGTTCAGTCAAACTATAAGAACGAATGCTACAAAAATACACCGGTACACAGCCGTAATGGAGTATAATCATTTACTGCAGGTAAACATCAACTATGTAGTAACTAGTAAATCAACCCATAGACCCTTTCAGAGTTTGCAAAATGTTCTAAATTCTGGAATGGAGGCAAGACCATAATACTTTTTCAATCAAGAAATTGCCATTAGCCACAAAATATTGCAAATTAAGATGGTTTTGACAAATGCCGACCACGCTCTACATGTATGTGATGCCAGTGAATGTACTTCATATGGTCATATCGTCATGGCTACAGCCAGATTTAGCGATTTCAGGGCTGGAGGCGAACATGGGCAGGGGGCTCTCTGAAAAGTACTACCAAAGGTTTTCTTGATTGTCAGCCCTCAGCAAACAGATGTCCTAACGACACAGAGCTATTTCACCAAATTAAGTTGAATAATTACCAACACATGGTTATTTTGTGTCAGTTGTCCGCACACATCTTCCCTTCCCCAAAGTGAAGGAACGGAGAATTGCAGTGAATGGAGTATTGCAGTGTACGGAGTATTGCAGTGAACGGAGTATTGCAGTGAACGGAGTATTGCAGTGAACGGAGAATTGCAGTGAACTGAGTATTGCAGTGAACGGAGTATTGCAGTGAACGGAGTATTGCAGTGAACGGAGTATTGCAGTGAACGGAGTATTGCAGTGAATGGAGTAAAATTATGGAACAATCTTAACACAAGAATCAAAGTCACTTAATATATTCAAAAAATGTGTTTAATCAAGTGTGTTAAATATGTATAAAACTGCAAATGAAGGTCGTGGTCTGTGGTAAAGTTAAAGGTAGATCAGGAATTATGATAAATTAAGTGAAATTGAAATGCTAAAGAGATTCAATATGAATAGAAAAAAATTTATAAAAATAAAAAAAAATATTTTTTTTTGTAAAAAAAACTGAAAAGCAAATATTTTGTTAAACAGAAGGTGAAAAGTAATTTTTTTTTTGCTCCTTTTCATTCAGGTTTTGTGTTTTCATTCAGTGCATTTATGTTCTGCTCTTCAACAAGAGAACATCCAGTGAACAGCTGATGACAGGGGTCAGAGCAGACCAGTCTGAGCTGATAGAAATACAACAGAAACCTCTGAAGCTGATCATCTCTTAAAGCTCCTAAATTCTGCTAAATCAACTTTTCTTAGTTTTTAACCCTGTTCGAATGCTGTTTCTGCCTCAAACACAAAGAGCTGAAAATGGATTTACCATGGCATTTACTTATGAGTGATGTATCAAATAGTACCTGCTCCTGTCAACAAACACACCCAGAGAATCATTGTTACCACCACCATTTAACAACATAGAGAAGATGTGTGTTCGGCTGTAAGGGTGTCAAGGCTTCGTTTATGTCTCAGAAGAAGGAAAAAGTGCTTGGAGGTTTTTTTTAGGACCCCCCAAAAACTGGCACAAATGGTTTGTTCCTGTCTTAAGCGTGAGCTCCACAAAACGTGTATTAGTTCAATATTATGTTTTTGATGTTGCAAAATGGTACCTAAATGTATCCAAAAGCACAATATAGGAGTGTTAACCACCTGAAAGATAACCCCAGGGTACATCATTTGGTTTGAGGTATTCCTAATAAAGTGGCCGTGAGTGTAGGTTTTCCCCCAGTACTGTACCTTATTCCTGGGGTTGGAGGTGTTCATGACGCTGCGCAGCTCCCGGCCCGTGTAAATCACCACCCCCACCACAGTGCCTGAGCAGAGCAGAGCGGGGACACACCCGTAAAATCAAGACACACCATAAAACACACACGGAGAGGAGATGTTTCCCAGACTCATAATCCTGACATAAATAAACGTTTCAGTGAAAATGTCATTTGAAATAAGTGGTCCAGATCTCCAAATAGCCTAATGAGTAACATATGTGTGAGTGCATTAGCGTATATTACTGAGAGGTCAGACACCTCCTTTAGTTTTCATTACTGCACACATTCTCTGTAGCATTGTTTTGATAAGCTTCTGCAATGTCAAGATTTATTTCTATACAATTTTTCACCAAGATCCACTGCTCACAAAGCTTTCTCCAGCACATCCTGAAGATTCTCAATGGGGTTAAGGCAGGGGTGGGCAAATTACGGCCCGGGGGCCCTTGGAGCTTTTCAATCCGGCATTCCGAGCATTTTCTATGTAGTAAAATATTGACATTGTGTCACATTGTTCTACCCTGCAGTAACCCCACTCATTTCCCCCTTAATTGAATGAGTCTTTTCTCAACATGAGTGGTGGTGATTCCAACAGAGGGTGCTGGATAAACACCATGAGCCTTTCTGAACCCGGTTTATTGTCCTGTGTATTGT
>JAVQKC010077486.1:0-21250 GCA_036025475.1 Philypnodon macrostomus | reverse complement strand
CCCCCTATAGACTGAAAGAAGAATGCAGCTTTAGGGAATTTTCTAAATTTGGCAAAAACATTCTTCACAAACATCCAGACAAATCAAAAAAGTGATTAAGATGCCCGTTGGTAATAGTTGTAGCAGACGTACGGGGCAGATGTACGGGGCAGACGTACGGGGCAGATGTACGGGGCAGACGTATGGGGCCGTTTTCGCCGATATACACCTTGCTGTCGGGGACGACAGCACAGGCCTAGTTTATTTTATGTATTTATATTTTGCAGCAACTACTACTACTTCATGAACTGTGAGCCTGGTACTGAAGATAGCTCATAAAGGAAGAAAATGAAGTTGTGAAGGAGAGACCTGGCTTCAATACACACGTGTACAGGTATTTATTACATGTGTATGATTTAATAAACACGCACGCCCTCACTCACACACTCACAACAATACAGGAAACACACACACTCCCACATATGACTATACAGGTAACACACACACTCACACACACACACACTCACACACTCACACAACTACACAGGTAACACACACACTCACAAAACTACACAGGTAACACACACACTCACACAACTACACAGGTAACACTCACACAACTATACAGGTAACACACACACTCACACAACTACACAGGTAACACTCACACAACTATACAGGTAACACACACACTCACGCACTCACACAACTATACAGGTAACACACACACACACAACTACACAGGTAACACTCACACAACTATACAGGTAACTCACACACTCACACTACTACACAGGTAACACTCTCTCACACACACACACATACACACACATGAGTCCTTGGTGGCTGTATTATTTGAGGATGAATTATAATATTGAACAGTTACAGCTCATTGTTTCCAAATATATGTCTGTAATCTATAAAAAAATGACCATTCTCTTCCTTGCAGATAGAGGCTTAAATATAAAGTGCCATTTGCAGGACAGCACTTTTGAAGCACATCACAATGGCAGCAGCCTCTACAACATCAGGGCTGAAAAAGAAGCTGTCCTTCATACAGCACCTCAGGTTAACTGTGCCCGAGCAATATGTTGCAACAACCTAGGGCCTCGGGGGAAACTTCAATGGTAAAAAATCTGATGACATGAACCTAAGTGATGGTCATCTCACTAATAACACTGGCACATCCTTGGCCAGTACTGCAGTAAGAAGAATGTGATAGCCCCACAGGCTCTGAAGACTTGTGACAACCTGTTAAAGAGATCTGATATGAACTATTGCTGTGTGGGTGTGGATGCATACTCTATCTGCACAGAGATGTATGAATTAATGCATTTTAGGGTGTCCATTTGTGAGCAATATCTGGCACTATATACCTTTGATAAAAGATGGAAATCATGGAAATATATATGGCATTAGTCATTACAATTCTTTATTACATAGGCTTATCTAAACTGAACTAAATAGATGTACTTTGTTATATCCTACTCCAGGCTGATAACTTCACAGAGTTGTTGCTATACCTTGGGCGTTGTGATGTGTGGGAAGGCAACTGGCCAAGGGATGCAGGATGTTTCCAGGAATGGTTTCTGGAGATGTCATGATGCTGAAGAAGTTTGTGATCTCAGAAATGATATCCAAATCACCAGACACAACTGACTTACAATGATACGTCTGTAACAAAGACAGTCCCAGATAGGCCCATGATGGCCTCTGACAATGTTTCTGATCCTGATGATTGCTCAGTTTTGTCTGGGAGGGAAAAGTAAATGTACCAGTTAAATGATCATTTAGTTCATCATAAACATAAGCACTTAAACTAAACTATTAACAAATGAGCAAATTCCCTTTCTGTCTAAGGTCTGAAGGTCAAAATGGTCCTGGTGCTGAGATGGAGAACGAGCTAAAAACCTGATATTATCAACATTATATTCAGTATCCCTCTGTGGTGTGATCTTTCTTGAAACGCCTCTAAACTTTATCACATTAATTTGCTAAGGATTGGCTTGTTTAACTTGTTTCAGACTGGTGAGTCAATATTATTTACTAACCATTATTGTGTGATTTCTATAGCGACATACTGTTTATATATTATATTTTATATTCAAAATTATTTATTAAAAACATGGGTCTTTTCCCTTTTCCCCTTTATTTTTTATAATAAGGTCAACTCTGGTCATTGTGTTCTGGACACCACACCTAACCTAAATCCACAATTCAGTATTGAAAGACTTAAGATGCCCCTCCCAAGGGTTTCTGCCGAAATGCACACACATTAAATATTGAAAGTTTTTATCGTTAGGGACAAAGGCTAATGCAAACTTATGAGGGCGAGTCTATTTACCTTCTTCATGTTAGTAATAATTTTGCTCCCTCTGCAGCCTCCTGTTATGTTTATGTGTCAAAGGGTGTGTACAGAGGCATTAGTTCAACTTGGTGGATTATTTTAAGAAATAACTCACCTATTCAACAAGTTCAGCAAAAGACAAATTAGGATTAGCACAAGAATAATAATGCCTTAAATGAAAAATATGTATATACCAGTAAGTAAAAAGATAATAATATTTTAATTAGTTCAGTTAATTAGCTTGTTAAACTAGTTCAAGTTTAAACCATGCATGTTTAGTATTGTGTAACCTTGGGGATGTTTTTCTGTAATTACATTTTTGCCCCACCCAATATAAACTAGATTATACTATTTGGTTACACCTATATAACTCAGTTCTGAATGTGTGCCAAGATTAAACCATTGAACCTTTATATATTATTACATATATGTAAATGTTGAGTCTACTACTCAAGATCAATAGTGTATATATATATATATATATATATATATTCCCCTTGTTAATTACACAATGTGTTTAGTTTAGAATTATATGGAGATAGACTTAGCTGTACACTTGTTCATATAGTTAAAGTCACTGCATCCATCAAGCACTGATTCCCATCATAATTCATGTCAGTTTATCCATCCATCTGGGTGTGTTGGTAGAAGAAGTGGGTTTTACGCCTTAGTCAACATACAGCAGAACCTGATGAAGTGCAGGTGTCATTTGGAGGAATGAGTTTGTCCAGCCCATCGGACTTGTGATTGGTTGTATTTTTGTCATGGCAATATATAAAAGGATGCAAATGAAATTCATCTAGCGTGTGCATCTTAGCAGGTAACCACAGCGTAATGATACACTGTATATGTGTACGTACATTAAATTATTTTACTAATCATCTACACACCTTGTCTTTCAGCCATGGGTTATCTGTTGCTGCTTTATGCTGTGGTACTCCTCCTCAGCTGTGAGTATGGTTTAGTATTTTTCTCTGTTTTATTTTATTCCTACTTTACATTTGTTTCTCTTATTTTAAGGTATGTCTTAGCCACAAATAATTGTAGTCAAATTATCTGCTCACATTTTCCCTGGCACATAATGCTTTTTGTATCAGTCATGACTCTCAAAGCTTTTTATTTCCGGCCCACTGCGGTCAGGTCATCGTTCAGTGTGAAGTCCTTTATCCAAGTTGTCGCTTCCATCAGTTGAGCACATTGTTGGACCTGAGCAGGTGCTGCGCTAAAAGAAACAGAATGTTAAACAGGTGAAGAATTCAGGAGTGCAGCACAAAGGATAGCAATCTAAATTGAAAATAGCTTTTGTTGAGAATAGTATGTTACCTTGTGCCTCTATTAAGTTTGAGCTATTATACTGAATGGGTCAAGTAGAAGTGTAATCTAAATCACCCAGGCTCTGACAGAGCCCAGAGTGTGCGTCTTTTCACAGCAAAGGCGGATATTGATAATATTTCCATGATATAATTATATTGTCTGTGCAAGCGACTAATGGAGTGAGCAGTTCAAATCTCTTTAAGTAGTTTTAGACCCTAGACCTCCCCTCTGCTGAGCTACAGATCACATTGTTTAGCTGTAGTATATAGGTTCTGTGAAACATCATGTTCTTGTTTGTGCATTATTTAAACACCATTTAACTTTTAAATTGACACATTTTTTTTTTTTTATTTGAATATTGTATTTCTCATTATTCTGTCTTTCAGGCCCATGCTATGGTATGTGGGCAGGGAGGGAGTTTGCCCTCTCTTTTATGCAGAATTACCAGATAAACTATGAGACTCCCAGCTTCCAGCTCCACATCACTGCTGTTCAGGCCGATGCGAAAGTAACAATCCATGTGCCTCCATTAAAGTTTAGGGAAGAGAGGAGTCTAAAGGCTGGAGAGGGGGTTACCATCAGCCTCCCCAATAAGGTTGAGCTGGATGGCACTGGGAAGTCTCCTAACACAGTCCGCATTGAAGCCTCAGCCCTTGTGACAGTTAGCGCCTTTAACTCTAAACTCTATACTGCTGACACCTCTGTGATCCTGCCCACTACTGAGTGGGGGACTGAATATTTCATTTTCACCCCCGACGGATCCCCTTTTAACACCTACAAAGAGTTTTCTGTCACGAATGGGAAAGAGAGCAACAGAGTAGACATCAGCGTAAATGGTGACCTGCGCTTCCAAGGCTACAGCTATAGAAACGGGCAAACGTTAGTCATAGATCTTCAACCCTATGAAAGCGTCCAGCTGCAGAGCACGTCTGACCTCTCCGGATCTAGAATCGCCTCCACAAAACCAGTCGCCGTCTTCTCGGGCCACAGCTGTACCTGGCGCTTCTCCAAATGTAACCACGTCTACGAGCAGCTATTGCCCGTAAGCCAATGGGGCACCAACTTCATCGTACCGCCTTTGAGCTTCCAGAAGAAGTTCGACAGCGTGTACATCCAGGCTTCACAGAATACACGCGTCACTGTTCAAGCTAACAGACAAGATGTTTTTAGTTTGGGCCGGGGGCAGACAAAAGAAATCCCCTACCACGACCCTACAACACTATCAATTCAGGCTGACCAGGCAATCCAAGTTCTCCTGCTCTTCAATGGTGATAGTCAGGGCTTCTTCCACTTCTACGATCCATTCTTGATGAACATCATGCCCAATAGCCGCTTCTGCTCCTCATATGCACTCAATGCTCAGAAAGATTTTGATAACCAAGCTCTAATTGTGGCCAAAACAAGTGAAATGACAGGCTTGAAAATTGATGGTATTGTGCCCCGCGATGTCCAGTGGAGAAGTGTTGAAGGGACAGATTTTTCATGGGCCAAGATATCTTATAACCCGACTCGAGATGGTTCTAGCCACACTGTGTCCAGCCCCGGATTCACTTTTGGGCTGTACAGTATTGGGATAGGCCAGATGAATGGTTACGGCGCACCAGGACAATGCATTCAATCAGGTAATTTTATTCATGAAGTGTGTCCTATGTGTCAGTAATTTGCAAATAATATACGTATTGTTTTATTCAGGTTCTTTCGGAGGAGGAGGCTCACTTTCCTGTGATATGATTACCTGTAGTGAAAATGAAGTGTGCAAGATAAGTGGTGGCTATCCCTCATGTGTGCCCAAACCTAAGAAACCAGGGACCTGCTGGGCTATGGGTGACCCGCATTATCACACATTTGATGGACGACGCTATGACTTCATGGGCACCTGCACATATGTCATTGCTAAAAACTGTGATGCGAATGCTAATCTTCCAGTTTTTGAGATTCTGGCTCAAAATGAAAACAGAGGCAGCCTCAGAGTGTCGTACGTCGGCTTGGTTATTGTGAAGGTGTTTGGAGTTACAGTGATTGTAGCTCGCTCTGAGACTGGTTATGTCAGGGTAAGACTTGTGCAAATATTAGTTGTATTAGCTAACATATCCTACTCGTATTCATTAAATATAATAAATAATACCCCGTTTATGTGTTCTTTGTTGTAGATCGACAATAATCGCTGGGCTTTGCCTGTTGTCATGAATAGTGAGAAACTGGTGATTTCCCAGAGTGGTCGATCTGTGGTCATAGAGACTGACTTTGGTTTGAATGTCCGATACGACTGGGACCACTCTCTTGTTGTCTCTCTGTCTAGCACATATAGCGGTAAAACATGTGGCCTCTGCGGAAACTTCAACGGTAACCCCGGTGATGATTTTGCCACGCCCTCGGGCAACCAGGCGGGTGGCGCTGTGGCCTTTGGAAGCAGCTGGAAAGTGCCGGGGCTGGTGCAGGGTGCCCTGTGCCGAGATGACTGTGTGGGCGGCTGTGAGAAGTGTGAGCACAATCGTATGAAGAAGTGGGAGGGTGAATTATTTTGTGGTATTATCACACTGGTCCTAAATGGGCCGTTCAGCAAATGCCATGGCGTCATTGATCCACAAGCATACTTTGAGAACTGTAAATATGATGTCTGCATGGGAGGTGGCAACAAACACTTTCTCTGCAAAGCTCTTGAGGCCTATACTGATGCTTGCCAAAGTGCAGGAATAATTGTACATGAATGGAGGAAATTGGCCAAATGTCGTAAGTAGTTTTTACTTTACACAAGTAAAGCTGCTCTAACGTATATATATATATATATGATATATTTGACTCTTATTACCTTTATTTCTGTCCACTCTTAGCTGCTAAATGTCCAGCCAATAGTCTCTACGAGCTCTGTGGAAATGCGTGCCCTGCCACCTGTTCTGACCCTGACGCGCCCTCCAAATGCAAACGCCCCTGTGTGGAGACCTGTACATGTAACAAAGGCTTTGTATTGAGTGGAACCAAGTGTGTGCCCACCTCAAAATGTGGCTGCACCTACAACGGAAGATATGTTGGCCCTAGGGAGTCTTTCTGGGTGGACCAGAGCTGTGGCAAGTGGTGCATTTGTGACCCAAATAGTCACAAAGTTGAGTGCCAGGATAAAGGCTGCAGGAAAGGCGAGCAGTGCCGGGTCGTGGATGGCATCAGAAAGTGTGCACCAGTCTCTGTCAGCACGTGCCAGGCCACGGGGGACCCACATTATAAGACCTTTGATGGGAGAAAGTTTAACTTCCAGGGGACATGTGTGTATCAGCTGGCTGCTCTGTGCTCCAATGATCCAGACCTGGTGTCTTTTGACGTGATAGTGCAGAATGACTACAGGGGCAGTAGAGTGGTCTCCTACACCAAGTTAGTCGAAGTAAAAGTCTATTCTCTCAGCATCGTGATCACAAGAACACACAAAGGATTGGTCATGGTAAGTCTGAAGCTAATTATTAATTAATAAAATATATAGTATATAAAAATATAGCTGGCTGCAGTAGCAAAGGCAGAATTTTTAAAAAAGCAGATTTTCCACTAATCATTGGTGATTGAGACACTTCACCCACCTTGCCAATGTGTATGCATTGTGTTTGGTGATGGTTGGAGAGGCCATAGGCTTGGTATGGCTGCCACATCTCTGTCAGTCATCCCTACGGCAGCTGTGGTGGGAATAACGCATTCAATTGTAAAATGCTTTAAATGCCTAGAAAAGCTCAATGTAAATCCAATGCATACAATCTCCTTTTTTAGGTGAATAATGAGTTGGTGAACCTCCCTATCAGTCTAATGGATGGAGAAGTGAATGTGTACAAAAGTGGCTGGTACGCAGTAGTCCAGACAAACTTCGGACTTAAGGTTACCTTCAACTGGGAGAGTTCTGTATTTGTAACACTGCCCAGCGACTACATGGGAGCGGTGTGTGGCCTTTGTGGCAACTACAACGGCAAACCACAAGACGACCTTATTCCTAAAAACGGTGCCACCGCCGTCCCACCTGCAGCATTCGGCACAAGCTGGAAAGTGGCTGAGATCCCAGGATGTGTTGAAGGCTGTAAAGGGGTGTGTCCTGATTGTGACATAACTCAGAAGGTCCAGTATGAGAAAAACGATTTCTGTGGCATTATCACAGATCCCAAAGGTCCTTTCCGTGACTGCCATGCCAAAGTAGACCCAGCGGATAACTTTGAAGACTGTGTTTATGATGTCTGCTTGTATAAAGGCAGAAAGGATGTGCTATGTCAAGCTATCACATCATACACATCTGCCTGTCAGGAAGCGGGAGCCACGGTGTACAGCTGGCGTACTGCTCAACTTTGTGGTAAGATATATTTTATTATACACCGATAAAATGCACCTTACTATTCTGTAAAAGTTGACTAGTTAACCTTAAAATAAATAAAGTGAATTCTGGTAGCTAATTTCAAATAAGTAACTCACATCAAAAATTGCCTTCAGTAAGTAACTATAGAGTGACTGCCACATGCTGTAGGCCCGTAGTTGCTGGGAGTTCTAGTCCCGAACAGAAATAGACAGAAGAAGATGCATGAATTGTAATAGATTTTTCTAGATTTTATAAGTAAGGTAGTTGTTGTGTATGTACTAGAGTTTTATTATATGATTATTTTTCTCTATGTTTTTCTATAGCCATAAAATGTCCAGTCCACAGCCACTATGAAGTCTGTGCGGATGCGTGTCTTTCTACATGCCAGAGTCTAACTCCACCTCAGGGCTGCCAGGCTGCCTGTGAGGAGGGCTGCTCTTGTGACGAGGGCTACATCCTCAGTGGAGTTGCCTGTGTGCCTTTCTCTCAATGTGGTTGTGTGTATCAAGACAAGTATTACACCATCAACCAAGTGTTTTACCCTAATGGACAATGCCAGGAAGAGTGTAAATGTGGGGACGATGGGGAGGTAAGAGTAATAATGTACAGCATAAAGTTAACCTTGTTTAAAAATGTATGCTACTGATTTCTCAAATACAAAAGATCTTTATAAAATACCACCAAGGCCAAGGATTTAAAACAAACATGTGAATAATTAACGTTTCTAGTCGGGGTGATTTATGTAAATTCATAATTTTGAAATTGTTTATGGTAAATTGTTTCCTAGATTATAAGCAAGGTTAAGAAGACACATTTTATGTTTAAGTACTTTTTACATAAAAAAAGATGTCCATCCATAAAAATGTCTATTTCTCCTCAGGTTGAATGTAAGAAGTTCTCTTGTGGTCCAAATGAGAAATGCACCATTGAGAATGGCGTCCAGAAGTGTCACCCTGTAGGGAAGGGCGTGTGCCAGGCCTCTGGTGACCCTCATTACAGCTCCTTTGATGGGAGGAAATTTGACTTTCAGGGAACATGTACCTACACACTGTCTCAGAGCTGTGGGATAGAGGGCACTCATCTGGAGCCCTTCTCAGTTCAAGTGGAGAACGTGGAGTGGCACCAGAACAAGAAAGTGTCTGTCACAAAACTGGTCGCTCTGAACGTCTACGGCGACACCTTCATCATGAGAAACAACATGTTTGGAATACTGGTAAGTTCCTACAATACTGTATACAATACTCTGTATATACACTGTATGTAAGACTGTCTATAATAATATACTGTAGCTTGTATAGAACATTAGTTCACACAGTGAGTCAGGACCCAACAGTGGGTTGCCAAAGATTTTTCAGGCCAGGCAGGAAAATACAATTATCTATATGTAGGAAGTATGATTATTTCAATAAACAGTATGCAAAAGTAATTAATTTCTGCTTTTCAGGTCAATGGAATATTCAACTCTCTTCCATTAAGTGTAAAAGATGGTGCAGTGCGTGTCTTCCAGGAGGGCACTCATTATGTGATTGAGACCGCTTTTGGGCTGCGTGTCAGCTATAACCTCATATACCATGTAATTGTAACTGTCCCTGGAAACTACCGCAATAAGGTCTGTGGCCTGTGTGGCAACTTCAACGATAATCCAAAAGATGATTTCCAGTTGCCTAACAAACAACAAACTAATGAAGTTAATGACTTTGGGAAATCATGGAAAGTCACAATTCCTAATGTTGTGTGTTCAAATGGCTGTGAAGGGAAAAACTGTCCCAACTGTGACAATGCTCATAAGGCTATATTCTCCAAGCCCACCTATTGTGGGATAGTTACAGATCCCAAAGGTCCTTTTGCCGCATGTCACAGTAAACTGGACCCACAGCCGTACTTTGATGACTGTGTCTTTGATGTGTGTGTCTCTAATGGAGAAGGAAAAGTGCTCTGTGACAGCGTAGCGGCCTACGCCTTTAACTGTCACATGGCAGGAGTGGATGTGAAGAGCTGGCGAACACCCTCCTTCTGCCGTAAGAACTGTTGTTGTTGTTGTTTGTTGTTGTTTTTGTAATCAATTGATCAAGTTTTTAATGTGGGATATCTCTTCATATTTCTACATTTCAGCAATGAAGTGCCCAGCCAACAGCCACTATGAGGTGTGTGCCGACCTCTGCTCTGCTGCCTGTCCAGACCTCACAGAGATAGTCCAGTGTTCCTCCAGCAACTGTACAGAAGGCTGTGAATGTGATACAGAATTCGTATTCAACGGACAAACGTGTGTCAGTGAGACAGAGTGTGGCTGCTATGACCAGGGCAGAACTTACAAGGTCCTTTTTAAATTTAATAAACAAAATGTTTGAGAAATTTTGTAAATGTATATTCCTTTGCCTTTAATATTAATTTCACAATGATTTTACTCTTTCCCCTAGCCTGGTGAAGTGGTCTACACTGAAGACTGCACTACAAAATGTATGTGTAATTCAACAACAGGTCTGGTTTGTGAAAACCACTCATGCCCTCAAGGTACCAAGTGCACAGTAAAGAAAGGTATTCAGGGATGCTACAACACAGGCAAGGCTCTCTCTTCATTGTACTTTTTATCATACTCATGTAGAACATTGAAAATCCAACATACGACTTACTTTGTGTGATATAGATCCCTGCAAAGATGCCAAATGTCGTGTGAAGGAGAAGTGTCATGTTGAAAAGGGTGAAGCTGTTTGTGTGCCAGAGTACACCGGTGTCTGTTGGGCCTGGGGCGACCCACACTATCACACATTTGATAACTACAACTTTAACTTCCAGGGCACATGCAGATATGTCATCTCAAAAACGTGTGGAGACCTGGATGGTCTAGTGCCTTTCTCAGTCACAGAAAGAAATGACAACCGAGGAAACACAGCAGTTTCCTATGTCCGAGAGGTGGAAGTGTCTGTGTATGGATACACCATCATTGTCCGCAAGAACCAAGTCGGCAAAGTCACAGTAAGTGTTCAGTCTCTTATCAGAAATTCTGCAATATTCACAACAATATTAATCAAACATCGGTCTACTTGCAGGTGGATGAAGAGCTCCTAAATCTGCCTGTGCTCCTGGGAGAAGGGGAGGCTGGTGTGTCTGTGGTTCAACAGGGACACACTGCTAAAATAGAGACAGACTTTGGCCTCATTGTCACTTACGATTGGAACTGGGAGCTAGTGATCAGACTCCCGAGCACTTACTATAGTCTTGTCTGCGGTCTGTGCGGCAACTTCAATGGCAACGACCGGGACGAGCTTCAAAATCCAGCCGGCAAACCTGTATCCTCCATCATCGAATGGGGCAAGAGCTGGCAGACCCCTAAACAGGACAAGGACAGTCCATGCTGGGACACCTGCGAGCACAACTGTCCCACCTGTGATGAGGACCAACGTAAACTGTATGAGACCGAAGCTTTCTGTGGGGCGCTCACGGCTAAAGCCAATAATGTATTTAAGAAGTGCCATGATAAAGTGGATCCAGACGCATTCATGAACAGCTGTGTGTTCGACATGTGTCTGAACAAAGGAGACAAGAAGATGCTCTGTCAGGCCCTAGCCTCTTATAGCCAGCACTGCAGAGAGGAGGGAATCATCATCAAAGACTGGAGAAAGAAATTGGACTGTCGTAAGTACTATAAGTACCACCTCAGGAAATATTTAGATTTCCAGGTACTAAATATTATATTAAATTATGGACTAACCCAATTAAAAAAAGAGAACAAATGAATGACAAATCTCTAAACCAGGACTAAAACAGGGCTCCACTGCTGCATTGTACTAAATGAGATCTAAAGTCAAGCTTACACTGGGCCTAAACCAGGCAAAGTAAAGTCCACATGTCAAATGTAGCCTCTTTCTAGGGCAAGACTAAAACAAGAACAAAACTGGCTCTATACTAAACAAAAACTGTAAAATTAAGTAAAACTTGTTGAATCTGACCATAAATATTTCATAAATATTTTTTTTCTTTGTTTTCATGTTATCAGCCATGAGCTGTCAGCGCTACAGCCACTATGAAGACTGTGCTAGCCCATGCCAGCCATCCTGCCCATTCCCAGAAGACAAGGAGAAATGCACTGGCACCTGTATTGAGACATGTGTCTGTGATAAGGGCTATGTTCTCAGTGCGGGTGTCTGTGTCCCTGCTAAAACATGCGGCTGCTCCTATCAGGGCCACTACTACAAGTCAGGCCAACGGTTCTGGGAGGGCGAGGCCTGTGGCCGCCTATGTGAGTGTGATATCACCCTGGGTATGGTGATATGCAAGGAGGCGTCTTGCTCTGCCAACGAGAAGTGCACTGTAGAGGATGGGGTTCGTGCCTGCCGTCCCATCAGTTACGCCACATGTACTGCCTCGGGTGACCCCCACTACCATTCTTTTGATGGCCAGAAGTTTGACTTCCAGGGTACATGTGTCTATCAGCTCGTAGCACTGTGCTCTGAGCAGCCCGGCCTGGTTCCATTTAAAGTGACTGTACAGAACGACCACAGAGGAAACAAGGCTGTGTCCTTCACAAGAACTGTCACATTCACAATCTATGATGTCACTCTCACTATTAGCAGAGAATACCCCAACAAAGTCCTGGTAAGTACATATATTATAATGTGCATATAAACAAAATGAATTAGTCTTAGACTTTTGGGCCCATACTTTATGATATCACTGAATAGACGTAGTCTGAAAAACTTCTGCTGCTCCTTTGCAAATATGTCTACATACTATTTTTCTTTATCCACGCTGATTTAATTAAACCAAGAGGTAACTGCATATTACAATGGATTAGTGAAGGCTGCATAGTAATGAAATCTTTAATCTGCTAAAAATATTCCTCTGTTTTTTGCTCAGCTGAATGGACTGCTGGTTTCCCTGCCTCTGGAGTACGGTGATGAGCTGCTGGTGTTTCGAAGCGGTCGCACAGCCGTGGTGGAGACAGCTGCTGGCATCACAGTGACCTTTGACTGGCAGAGCACTGTCAGTGTGACTCTGCCCAGCAACTACCAGAGCGCAGTGTGTGGTTTGTGTGGCAACTACAATGGGAAAGCCCAGGATGATCTGACCATGCGCAATGGCCAAGCTGCTATTGATGGAGTCAAGCTAGGAGAGAGCTGGCAGGTGGCCCTTGTTCCAGGCTGTTCATCAATCTGCCAGGGGCCATGGTGCCAAGCCTGTACAGACTCCCAGAGAGATGTGTATCGTGCACAGAAATACTGTGGTATAATCGCTAACAAGGAAGGGCCCTTCAAAGCCTGCCACAGCCGAGTCGACCCTGCCCCATATCTGGAGGACTGTGTGTTTGATGCCTGTCAGTACAATGGTCACCATGGTTCAGTCTGTGATGCTATTGCTACATACGTATCTGTCTGTCTGAGCTTTGGTATCAAAGTCTGCTCCTGGAGAACTGAGACCTTCTGTCGTAAGTGTTTTTGGACTTTAATGCTACAAGACAAAAGATGGAAGTTCTCTTTATCTTTCATAAACTTTTCTCTCTTCTTCTCCCACAGCAATGTTATGCCCGGCTAATAGCCATTACACCCTGTGTGCCACGGGCTGTCCAGCCACCTGTGCCAGTTTAACCTCTGTGAACTGCCACAGACCCTGTACAGAAAGTTGTGAATGTGATGAGGGCTTCCTGCTGAGTGGAGAGGCATGTGTGCCTGTTAAAAACTGTGGCTGCTCCTACAGTGGCCAGTATTACAAAATAGGAGACATATTTTATCCAGAGAATGAGTGTGTGGAGAAGTGCACATGTGGAGAGAACGGAGCAATGTCATGTGAAAAAGCCAAGTGTCGTCCTGGGGAGATATGCCGGGTCCTAAATGGTGTGAAAGGCTGCCAGCCCGAGGGCCAGGGCAAGTGTGTGGCGTCAGGTGACCCACATTACATTTCCTTTGATGGACAAAGGTTTGATTTCCAGGGTACTTGCGTTTATGTACTGGCCAAGGTTTGTGATGATGACAAAGGCCAGCTGACGCCATTCACTGTAACCCAGGGAAATGAGAAGTATGGAAATGGGAAAGTGGCTGTAACAAAGTCAGTTGGAGTGAATGTCTATGGTTATGTCATTTATATTCAACAAGGAGTCTCTTGGAAAGTCACTGTAAGTTAAACTTTTTCATTTTGTATCTAGTTTGTATTTTGAAGCATTTGATAACGTTTGTAACTGTTTGTTCAGGTGAATGATGAACTGTTCAACCTGCCCCTCTCTCTCGATGACGGTCGCATCACAGTTTCTCAGGAAGGGCGGAACATAATTGTGAGAACAGACTTTGGGCTGGCAGTTCTATACGACACTGTCTATTATGTTGAAGTGATTGTGCCATCTACATACATGGGGAAGATGTGCGGCCTCTGTGGAAACTACAACAAGAACCCTAGGGATGACTTTATGCTTCGAGGCGGCAGCCAAAACAACAACATTGATGAGTTTGGAAAGTCATGGGTTGTGGACCTACCTGGTTTTGTCTGTGGGGGATGTGGCAGTCAGTGTCCAGTATGTGACCAGGCCAAAGCAACATTATTTGGAAAGCCAGACTCCTGTGGTATTATGAGTGCACCTAATGGCCCTTTTAAGAGCTGCCACAGCAAAATAGATCCAGCAGCATTTATTTCTCATTGTGTCTTTGATGTCTGTGCAATGGATGGTGATAAGAAGACCCTGTGTGACAGTGTCCAGGCATACGCTCTGGCCTGTCAGAGCGCTGGAGCTCAGATCCAATCGTGGAGAACTGCCTCCTTCTGCCGTAAGAAATCAGCACATAAATAAAAGGCAATAGATTAACTTTTTGACTATACAACTTTTGTCTTGCAGCTGCCTCCTGCCCTCAGCACAGCCATTATGAGATGTGTGCAGACACCTGTGGAGTGACCTGTGCCAGTTTGATTCACCCTGTCTCGTGTTCTAATGTCTGCTTTGAAGGATGTCAGTGTAATGATAACTTTGTTTTTGATGGTTTTCAATGTGTTTCTATGGACAACTGTGGATGTGAGCACAATGGCCGATATCTAACGGTAAAGTTTATGTTTAACAATCACTTCCACAGTACACATGAAACAAGTCATTTACTAATTAATTTTTAATAATTATATAATTTACATTCCACTCATTTCCAGGTTGGTCAAACAGTGGTGGATGAACTCTGTATGTCCAAGTGTGTGTGTCAGACCTCTGGGGCAGTTAAATGTGAAAAACTGTCCTGCGACAACAGACAGGTGTGTGAAGTCAGAGATGGCGTCAGGGGCTGCCACGTCAAACAAGGCAAGTGTAGCATCAACCCAGCTGGCCACCTCACCTCATTTGATGGCATGTCTGGACCCATGGGTGCTTTGGGGGCGTTCGAGGTGGCGTCTCTATGTGATGTGACCGCTAAGCTCTGGTTCAGAGTAGTGGTGGATGTCAGGAGCTGCAGGAAGGGGACTTCTTCTGTAGACACCGTTTATGTCTACTTTAAAGACACACATGTTGCAGTGAACAGCCAACATACGACCTGGGTGAGACATGTCAAAACACATGATTTTCACTCTGGATATTTTTAGCTTAATCTTTTGTCTTTTAACCAATTTAATCTAACTTTTTGTGATGTTCAGGTAAATGGCAGAAAAGTTTCTCTTCCTACTAAAGTTGGGAGTGAAATAACCATCCACATCTCAGACAGGAGTGTTCTCATCGAGAGGCCATCTGCTGTGCGGGTCACATACTCAATTTCACAGGAGGTCACAGTAATTGTTGACGGCAGCCTGTCTTATGGAATGTGTGGAGCCTGTGGCAACTACAATAACAACTCCAAAGATGACATGACA
Source organism: Philypnodon macrostomus (assembly GCA_036025475.1). NCBI lineage: Eukaryota > Metazoa > Chordata > Actinopteri > Gobiiformes > Eleotridae > Philypnodon > Philypnodon macrostomus. The sequence continues at coordinate 5,486 of JAVQKC010077486.1, read as the reverse complement.
ACGGCAGATGGACAAATCACCTCAGATGTATCTGTGGTTGTGGGCTCCTGGCGCGCTGGAGACTTTTCGAGCTGGTAAATCAAACCTATCCAGCCACAGGACTAAACCAGGACTAAAAAACAGATCTAACCTTAACCAGTACTAACCATTTCTAAATGTAATACAGTTATCCAGTACTTCTACAGTTCTGTGTGCAGCCTTCTCCTGCTTTTTGTCGATTGGGATTTCTACTTGTGGTCATTTCTGCTGGTTACTTTTGCAACTTTTTGTTTGCCCCTATCTGATACAATCTACAGACTTCATTTGACCACTGAAATAATTAAGCGCAGATAACCAAGCGATTAGGCCATTCAACCCTGTTTCCTTCTTAAAGCAAGAACTAAACAGGAATGAGAGTGTGGTTTTTAATTGCATTTGGTCCAATTTAATTAAGAAATGCCAGAGAATCCCCAGTGGTAATTACTGATTAAAAAGCAGGTGAAGCTGACAGGCATGGCCATCAAAAGCTACCAAGCTTGCAATCCAATCACTGCTTGTCATCCAAGGACACTTAAGACTCATCTGGGGGCTATATTTATTTGAGCCCCTGTGTTTAGTTCTGTGTTCTGGCTTTAAGACCACCCCCCTAAGGGCCCGGTTTAGTGTGCTGGGTCTTTTAAGGTCATTTTCCCCTGTATGCAATATAAGAGGATAGCCAAAAACACATTTTAATGGTAATGCATTAAATTTATATAGTTCCTTTCTCATCACTCAAAGCACTTTGATACATTCACTCCACAGTCACACACTTGATGGTAAAGCGACTTCTTTTTTGCCAGAGCTGCCCTGGGGCAACTGACAGAGACGCTTCTGACCACTACCCACTACACATCAGTCTTGCTCAAGGACAGTGAAAATCAAGTTCTGTTTTAATTCAATGTATTTTTATTTGTTTTCCAGTGGCCTTTAGGATATGTTTGGAGAAATCTGATCCAGAGGTAAAATCATTGATTTTCTGTATTTAAGATGAAACAATGCTTTAATAACACATATGTAATCTTTTTGACAGGGTGGAGAAGCGGGAAAGGTTGTTTACTAGACTCCACCACTCCACCAACACGTCCTCCTTTTGATTGTTACTGGTACCTGTTTCTTCCTGTCTGCGGCCAATGGCTCACTCAGTCTGGGCCAACAGCGCCATCTTGTGGTGAAGGGAAATATCGTCCACATGGCTATAGTTTACAGTGTGGATACAGTAAATGCATATATACATGTATGCTACATGTTTTAAGTTTTTCTCTTAATAAAGAATATCTCACATTTCTTCCTTGATGAGTATAACAAACTTCAAAGAGCATGGCGTCTTTCATTCTGGTATTCGCACACGTATGTTACAAAGTTGTGAATGTATCGCTTCAGTGTGAGAAGGACCTTGAGATGTTTTTATGAAGCTAATACAAACGAGGCTGTGACAGAATGCAACGAAAGGACCGTGTTTATGCTACCATTGCTCCGACAATCTCATTGTTGAGGAGTTCTGTGATTATGATTTATATACGTTTACATTACTTTGCAAAAACGGCATGTTTTCACACACTATGGTCAGTATTAGCCTCCTCCGTTACATTTACTCAGTTACATTTACTCCGTTACATTTACTCCGTTACATTCACTCAGTGACATTTACTCAGTTACATTTACTCAGTTACATTTACTCCATTACATTTACTCAGTCACATTTACTCAGTTACATTTACTTGAGTAACGTTTTAAATACATTGTACTCCATAGACTAGCTTTACTTCACAATACTTTTCCTTGAGTAATAATATTTTGAAGAAACTTACTTACTCGAGTACTTACTTTTACCACCTCTGTGTGTCATGTGATGTGCAAATTCTGTTCTGTTCTGCCTTCATTAAAAAAATAAATACGTTTTTAGTTTATCTTTTGAAAATATATAAATCTATTTATTATCTCTTTTTTCCAGATTACAACCAAATTAAACAAATAATCTGACATTACGCTCAAACAGTTACGCAGTACTTTTCTACTCTTACTCGAGTACTTTTTACTTTTACTTTTATTTTGAAGCAATGGTACTCTTACTTGAGTAAAATTATTGGCTACTCTACCCACCTCTGCCTACCAGTATAGTATAGTACTTTTACTGAGTTGTTTACATCTTACCGTGGTATTTTTTGGAGTAACCTCAGAGGCTGTCAACCCAAACCGACACCCCACCCCCCAGCCTCATTCCTTACTAGTCCAGCACGCTTTTAGTGGCACAGCGTTGAAGAATCTCAGCGGAGAGGCTACAAAAGTTACTTATAGGCCTGTCTATGGTTGGTTTCAGCATTTTCACCATCTTGGCTACAGTCTAGAGTAGAGAACGTCTATAGGGGTCTGTGCATCTCGCCAAAAAGAAAACTTCATATCGAGTTGGTGAGGCTAAAACGGTAAGTTCACGTACGCGCCGTTTACGCACGCCTTATCACGTTAGTGCTGGTGTTTTTAATGCAACAGACTTAGATGTTCTTTGACTTTATTTGTCTGGGAAGCACACGTTAAGTCAGTCTGAGCATGGCAACAAGTATACCGTGCTTTTACAGGCCATAGTGAAATTATTTTTGTTTGGTTTAGACAAATCCTGTGTTTCTGCAATCCATGCCACGACGATTAGATTAGACTTTACCTTTCTCTTTCAAAACAAAGTCATGTGCTCCGTTTGGTTCACTTTTCACGAGTTTGCACTGAAGATTTTTCAGTTACTAGAGTGCACCCCGCCTTTGCCTTGGGGGGTGATTTGCCCTTTATGGCTGAAGTCCAGAGTTACATTATGATAGGCTCTTTTTTCTTACAAACAGGATTATTAGATTGTTCTTCTATGATTCAGACTGTATTATTTTTGATTGAAGCGGATTTTTTGTTAATCCTGTTCCCAGGGTTTAAATGTTTCTCCCCATTCTTGATCCATGTTCACTCCCCCACGCTCTTCACGCATAAATCTGGAGAAGCTCTGGGCAAAACAGGGAAATCTTGGCTCTGCAAATATAAGCTTAAATGTATGCGATGCAAAACACAGCATCAGCTATGCTTTGGTATAGAATTTGTTTTACTGTAAATGGTAATCATAGTTGACATAGAGCAATCTCATAGAAGTAAACATGGGTTCAAAAAAAGCATATATAGACCAGATGAGACGGGAGACTATGCAACCTAACACCACCCCTCTGTGCGCCCCTCCACTGCCATGGCTCATTTTTAAGGTGCTGTGCTGGAAATAGATCCCCCTCTGTCAGGACAGCATATTAGGACTCTTGAGATTATATTATTGATATACAACCTCAATAGAGCAGTGTGTTCTGACCAGATATGTGAAAAACTGTGACGAGGAGCCAACAACATCACCAAAGAGCCTATATTAAACTGGTCAACAGAACTGGGCACAGATAAGGTCACTCCTGTGTGCTGTGTGAATCCATCTATTAACATATGCAATCAACTATGACCTTGTGTGTGCCCTTTCTCAACAAAGACTCCTGTTTCTCTCTTCACCAGGTACAATGGACCTTGTGTTGTTGATGCTTAGTGCTTGGGCAGCTCCTGCTTTTGGTAGGTATCGGTTCAAATAAAGGGTCAAAAGTCATGTTGTAGAGCCAGTCTTTTCTCTGGATTCTAGTTTTATTCTTAGCTCGTTATATGTCTGTTTAACAGGATCAGCATTTGGCAGGGAGATGTTTGGTAAGTTTCATGCATTGATTAGACTGGGCTCATGCATGGCCCTGACATGTTTACCCCCTGTTTGAGTTTGAAAGCCTTCATTTCCTGTGTGCTGTTAAATGGCTGCTTGCCATCTCTTGGTTTTACCCAGCGTGCAAAAAAAAATGCCTTGTTGAGCATTAGCCTGCAAGCATATCCGTTGGAGATTTTCCATTTGAACTCGTCTATGTTGTGTGAAAGGTCTGTCAAAAGAGTAAATATTGCCTCTTTCAGCCAGAAGAGTTTTATTCTTAGTCTTTTCTTTGCTCTCTGCATGTCAAGAGTGAAGACTGACATTAAGAAGACTTATAAATCTTTTGACTTGTGAGAATGCTAACATGTCACTCGGCCTCATGAGGAAGAGAAAAACATTACTGTTTGGTGAACTTTTTGTAAGGGTTACATTGATTTTACTGGAATTGAACTGTAGAACTGTATCCTGCTGTCAAACATAGAGATGACTTGGTGCACACAAAAAGGGATTTTTTTATTTATTATTTATATATTTATTTATATATTATTTATTTTGCTTGATCATGTTAAAACAATTGTATATATTTTTATATATATATTGTTAAAACAATTGTATGTGTATATATATATATATATATCTCCGAATGACTATAAAGTTTTGTGAAAAATAATTAGATGCTTTAGATTCATTCATCACTCCTCAGTCACACCTGGTGGTGGTAAGATACTTGTGTTGCCGCAGCTTCCCTGGGACACACTGACAGAGGCGTGGCTACCAGTCTGCACCTCCGACCAACACCAATCACGCAACATTCATTTTTAGGCAATGTGGGTTAAATGTCTTGCCCAGGACACAAAAACAGTATGCGCACAGGCGGGGATTCGAACCGGCCACCCTCTGGTTGCAGGGCAAGCACCTATCCACTGAGCCACAAAAAATCTAAAACTTGATGATTATATATTGTTTATCAACATATCATCAACAGATATTGACACATGGACGTTTAAGACACTTCACCATACTTTGACATGCTCTTACTTTACCTGGTGACGCACAGAGACTAATGCTTTTTCATTTCTTCTCCACAGTTTCAGCAGCAGACAGGGACAATGGTACGTATTATTAGAATGGAAATGTAGAAAAGTGCAATTAAGATAAGCTGCGTTCTCATTTTAACTAGCTTATAAATGGGCACCGGCTCCAAACCCCTTAATGACTAGATGAATGACTCTGGTCACAATTTGCTCTGAAGTGTGTCAATGGATAAATCTGCTTTTCATTTGTTCCCTCTCTCTGCTTCCTCCTAACAGACTCTGACAGTGCATTTCATTATGGTAAGTGTTATACTCGTCCACAAATGAAGAAAAAAACATTGACTTTTCCACTAAAGCTCTTTTTCTGCTTACACTCACTGGTCACTTTATTACTTGATTTACAAAAAATGTGGTGGTTACTTGGGGGCATGATATGTTCAATGCAACATATCATTAAACGGTGACCTCCAAATGTCATATTTGTGGCAATAGTTGAATATTTCAGATCTGATCCTCGATGGCATTTTCACACACAGCCCAAAAATTAAGAAAATAACCAAGGAACCAATAAAGAAGACTGTCTGGTTTGAGATGATGGTAGTCCGGTTTCAGTCTGGTGCCAGTCTGGTGCCAGTCTGGTTTGAGATGATAGTAGTCCGGTTTCAGTCTGGTGCCAGTCTGGTTTGAGATGATAGTAGTCCGGTTTCAGTCTGGTGCCAGTCTGGTTTGAGATGATA
>JAVQKC010077463.1:0-16956 GCA_036025475.1 Philypnodon macrostomus | reverse complement strand
TGTCTGTCTGTCTGTCTGTCTGTCTGTGGCTCTGTTCTTTATCTAGAGCCAGTGTAAAGTGCAGGTGTGACTCATTGGTCCTAAGTCAAAAACAGCACTCTCAGTTCCAAACTATTAATAGGGCCTCGTGTCTAACAATAGTTACGTTGTACAGAATAAATGTGTATTTTTGCTGCACACATGTCTTTCTTTGACTCATAAAACACAACATGTTTATGAAAAATCATCATTATCATTTTAAAGAGGCTTTATATAGAGAAAAAACTAGATTGAAAAAACAGTAGTTGATTTGCAAAACATTCACCTTATGCTAATACCCAGGTATAGAGTACACTCTACCACACATTCTTAACCAAAGAATGTTGTTGTTTTATCTCAATATGCTGCAAAAAATCCACAATACTAATGCATAATGTCCACAGTCCACATTATTACTATATTTTAAATATACTGTGTACGTATTTATCATTGTGGAGTTGGACTTGAGAAGCATACTTAAAAATAAGAATTCCATTTTTGTTTTCCATACTTCGATATCTTCATAGCCTCCCACTACTCCACCCTCACAGGGGTTTGTTTGTTGTCCAATTGCCATTGTGCAGTGAGCCATCATCATGTGTTGCAGCCCAGAGCCTTGAGTTGCTCTGACCGAAAGGATGTACCACCACTTCCCACCCGATCCGTCTCAGGGATGGAGAGGTAGGGTGGGGCGCGGGGGTGGTGGGGGTGAGGGGGTGGTGGGGTGCGGGGGTGGTGGGGCGAGTGGGTGGTGAGGTGTGGGGGCGGAGGGCCGTGGGGGTGGTGGGGCGAGAGCGGTGGTGGGGTGAGTGGGGCGAGAGGGGTGGTGGGTCGCTGGCCTTGGTGCAAAGCTCTTTCAGTCCTAAGCAGCAGCCTTTCACACTTACAGGTCTCTTCCAAATGCCACACACTCATAGGAGACACATTTGCGTCACCTGTCAAGAATTAGCCACAGCAACAAACAGTGCACAGTAGAGCACAAGGACACAGGCCAAACAACACTTCACACCCAGTTTGTGGCTTACGGGCGCTAACCACGGACTTGAGGACCCCTGCATACAGAAATCTGCTGCATCCATTACCCTCTACGACTATGCATTCTTATACATGTATCACAGGAGTGGGCTGTGAGTCACTACCTGTCTTTCTAAACTGCTGCAGCAGAATTAATATTCCACAGTTCTCAGGGGACTAAACACAAATGTTGTAGGCATGTGGATATGCAGCTGGAGGTGGGCGAGCACCATTATAATCATGGGATGAACACAGTATTAAATTCAATATAGAAAGTGCAGGAGTCAATTACACCTGACACCATTTTCAAGGTTTATAAGTGTGGCATTCAGCAATCTACTGTGTGTTATAGAATCATCCACTGACTACAGTTATTCAATAATGCAACCTTAAAGCAAGAGTCATGAAGTCATTGTTCTGCCTTGATACCTTACATGACTCAGTTCGTCACATATCTTTTAGCATTTTTAAGGTTTTCTCAGTGGCACCGGTCGACTGCTCACAGTACTGCCTGTGGAATGAGACAACAGGGTCTTCAAAACACTTATTAACAGGTATGTAAATCTAAAATAGCAGAATGAATTAGTCCATTGTTAGGAAACACAATAATACTTTTATATTATATATTAATAAATCTAAAAGTTTACATAAGGATTTAATACATGCATTTGCATTTATTACTCTGCAAATTAAAATAATAATAAAAGCATTTTGTGAAATGCTTTCCCTGAATGAATGAATAATAATAATGAATGATGAATGAATGAATGAATGAATAATAATAATGAATGATGAATGATGAATGTGCAGGGTTACAACATTTTACTGACAAAAACATTGCAATGATACTTATGCATACTTACTAAAAAATGTCCCTCAATTGCATCCAATTGTTGCCAGGCAACCCTTTTTACAAATGTTTTAGCGCATCGCTAAAAAGACAGACTTAAAAGGAGCCGAGGAAACAGTTGTTGAGTTGCAAGGAATAACCACAAGGTTCCTGTAACAAATAACTTCACCTGACCTCCACCGGGACGCACCGTGGTGAAACTAAACCATGTGAGGACACAAAACCTAAAACCTTGGATTAAATTTGACTATTGTGTTTTTAGAATGATTTTTTCACTGTCAAAAAGTCCTAAACTGAGCTTTAGCTTAGATGTAGGCTACTTTGTATGGGCTTCTCAAGACTGTGTCTAACACTGTCACAAGATAACCATTGCAAGGTACATTTTAGTGGATCCTTTACTATTATTGCATTCTTTGCATTTGCCCCAAACTAGAAAATCCCCACTTTGAGTCCTGATGCTTTAATCATTGCACGGTACTCTATATAAAAAAAACCTTGGTTTTGTGGCTGTATTGTGCTGTGGCCATTTATTAATTATATTGATTTAGTTTTTTATAATAATAATGGATTTCATTTATATTGTGCATTACAAGGCTTCAAGGCTTTTCTTAAAGCACTTCCATTTGAGTCCATTATTCATTCACTCCACAGTCCCACACTGGTGATGGTAACTACCTCTGTAGCCACAGCTGCCCCACATGGTAGCCATTTTACAGCATCACCCTCTCTGACCACCACCGAACACCAGTCACGCAACCACATTCATACAGGCAATGTGAGTTAAGTCTTGCTCAAGGACACAACAGTATGCAGTTTCAAGGGAGATTCGAACTGCCAAACCTCTTGTTATCTGGATGACCACTCTACCACTGACTGAGCCACCCACAATGCTAGATGTCAGCGTTTCCCACAAAATCACAAAAAATGATTAGAATGCATTTTTGCTAAATAAGTGGCCTTTTTTCTCTAGGTGATGGAAATACACTTTTAAGATAGGAATAGTTCCCTGCATGATCCCATTGTAGCCCGCACCAATATAACACGACTTGGGAAAGGATCTGTTAAAGACAAGATGGTGTGTGCTGTGTGTAAGTGAGTCATTTACACTTGGACAAACTATCATTTTAACCCCAGGGTGACTGTTAAGTGTGTGACCTCCGTTTCACTGTCATTCACCGGAGTGCCGGCTCCAGTTGAGCCAAACGGATGACTGCTGGGAATATTGTGGGCTCGTTGTCAGACAAGCAATTTGAAATTCGCACGGATAATGGAAGTAAGGGGAGAGTACATCGGCAGTGGTGGTAAGTCATATACAGTGCTAAGAGGTGGTTTCATTTTGTCACCATTCAATATATTGCCATGAAAATGAATTGGTTTTGATTACATATAGACGGTGGGCGACCATCTCATTAAGAGCTACAACAGTTCAGTTTATTATATCGGCGAAACAAGAGTTTTGATGATATTTCAACTCCGTCGACGATCCTATGTGTGAACTCAAAAAACAAATTGCTGGATCAGTTTCAAATTTTACACATTAACAGGAAACAAAAAACGGAAACACATGTTTTTATATAAAACAAGGAGATGGTTTTTCACAAATAAAATGGCCTAACTCAGACTTATATATATACATATATATATATATATATATATATATATATATATATATATATTCTGATTTTGTCTTTATGATATGTGCCTGTGTGTAAAATGTCAAACTGGTCCGGCAATTTGTTTTTGAGGTATCGCGTTCGCAGCTACGATCTGCGGACGTGGACAGAGGTGAAACTTTTGTTTCGTCGATATAATTACAGAGGTCAAATAAAGAATGACTAAATAGCACCTCCATGTTTCTGACCCCATGAGACTCTGGACACACTTGCTTTGGCAGAGAGCAATGAAACTTTTTAAACAAACAGGAAGCCGGCCATTTTGGATTGAAATTGGGAGGTCAGGTATATTTGACAGCCTCTAACTTGCACATACTTTGCCCGATTAGGCTCAAACTTGAAACACCTAATTACCCCCCGGCCCTGACCAATATAATGCCGGTTACCTCTATAGCACCCCCTATAGACTGAAAAAAGAAAGTTGTTTTAGGAAAATTTTAAAAAATTGGCAAAAACATTCTTCACAAACAAAAAAATAAAACAGACCCTTCTCATGTTTGTCATGGTTTGGGGGCGGGGCCTATTCATTGCTCATTAACAATATTAAATGCCTGATTACCTGCCATAGCAGTTGTGGCTGATGTATGGGGGTGTTTTGCCGATATACACCTTGCCGTCTGGTACAACAGCATGGGCATAGTTTTCAGTGTGTCTTGTGGAAATTTAATAATAAAATGATTGACTGTAAAAAGGCTGAGTCAAGGCAAATAAAACATTAAGATATTATAAGTCAAAACTTTAAGATAATTGAGTTAGTTTTCTTGCTTGAAACTGTAAAAATAAGTCACATTTATAGAAGCCTAGAAGCCTATTAAAGGTAAATATTGCATTAATACAAGCAACAACAGTGTTACTCACTTTGACTAACCAAAACTGTTACATGTCATAAAACATTGATGAAATTATTTAATCAGAAATTGTAGTAAAGCCATATTTCACATAATGTCATGTGAAAAGTACACCAGGACTCTTGGGTTTGGGATTCATGAAGCATTTTGAACATGCAGCAAAATGCCTCAAACTTTACTTTTCCTTTTCACATTTTTAGGCTGCACAGAAAGGTACAATTTGCACTTATTTGGCTTTCCACCTTGTTAAGGCAACATTTTTACTCAACCCCAGAAGAAAGAGGCAGGTGCAAAAATGCAATTGGCTATTAGAGCATTGCTTGTGTTGTCTTTGCTTCGGTTTGTGAGTTAGTGAGTTGACATCGGGTCACCCCAGACGTCACCAACTCATCCTGTGCCTCTCTGACTGGTCAAGACACAAGCAAGATGTACTTTAGCACCGGGACACTTTAGACACCTCACAGGAGCTTCTGACAGCTCAAATGAAAAGCTTTCAATGTCCAAAAATGATGCTGTTTTCTCCTTGCTGTTTTTTAATCAAATATGGCTGTCTTTTATATTTTTTACTTTTTTTTTTTTTTTACAGTTCGACATTTCCCCAGTGAGACCTTCAAGCCATGCGTCAATCACAAAATATTATTCAGAAAACTTCAACCTCCGCAAGAATGCTTTTCAGAGCAGGGATATGGAGGAGATGGATGGGGCATGAGAGGACCAGGAAGGGGCAAGGTCAACAATAACATCCATGCCTCTCTCCAGTGGATCAGCAATCTCCCAAAACCCACATTAACGCTTGTGTGTAAGTAAAGCCTTCGCTGTCAGGTTTTTGTTGCATTGTCAAAAATTTTATTCTGCCGCTATCAAATTCTTATTCAATTTTAATAACTGATTTACTGTTTCTAGTCTTAGATTAGAATGGTCAAATTCTGATATCCAAACTGGGGTTGTAGTAGCTGTAGCAGTAATTGTTGCACAATAATTTAAAGGTCCTATATTAAGGAAATCAGGGCTTTCTGAGCTTTTAATCATGATCCAATGATGTTTGTACCTCAAACACATACCCAAAGTTGTGTTTCATTCAGGCATGTTTGAGTAATTCATTATGTTCTCCAAGAGCTGAAAACTGATTTATGATGTCATAAATTGGGGTAAACCAAACCAAGTGCTCCTGCCTGCTCATAATGTCAACAAACACACCCAGAGAAGTATTGTTGCTACCACCATTTAACAACATATCGACTGATGACAAAGATGTGTGTTTGGCTGTGAGGGTCTCAAGGCTTTGTTTATATCGCAGAAGAAGTAAAAAGTTGTTGCCGTTTTTTTTTTCTCCCGGAAACCAGTAAAAATGAAACAGTCTTGAAACAGGAACAGGTGAGACAGGAACAGGTGAGACAGGAACAGGTGAGACAGGCATCTCATCATTCTCCAAGTGGGCTCTACAAAACCTCTTGTATTAGAAAAATAGTGGGTGTCTGATGTGAAATGTGCCCCAAAAAAGCATAATATAGGACTTTTATTATTAATACCAGTGGGGAACCTCTGTGTGTTGCTGGGATATTGTATTTTGTAAACAATAAATCACTTGGTTATTGATTGTTAAGAAACTGTCACCTAATGCTTTATAATGTGTAGTTACAATGAAGTGGTTCCAAAAGACAAGATGAATACCTGACGTCGTGCAGTCATTTCATTTTGGGGCAGAGATTGAGTTATTGCCTCATGTGTTGGCTTACAGCACATTTCTTATGCCCTTCTAGTTTATAGGGTCTTTCTTTGCATCAGTTTTATATCCTCTCACAAAAGTGATAATAAATAAAGGGAAACTGCAAAAAGCAAGTGTCAGGACTATAGTCTGGCTGACCAGTAAAAATATTGAATCTATACATTTTTATTTTCAGAGTAGTTGCTCAGTACCAGCTGAGGTGGCTCAGGCATCTGTTTCGGATGCCCCCTGGACGCCTCCCTCGGGAGGTGTTCCGGGCATGACCCCGGGGAAGACCTAGGACCCGCTGGAGGGATTATATCTCTCAGCTGGCCAGGTAATGCCTTGGATTCCCCCCGGAAGGAGGAAGTGTCTGGGGAGAGGGAAATCTGGGCATCTCAGCTTAGACTGCTTCCTCCGCGACCCGGCCCCAGATAAGCGGAAGAAGATGGATGGATGGATTGATGGGTTGCACAGTACAATGTCATTAATGCTAATGTTGACCTACCTGTGTGTACCTATCAGTACAATAATTCATATATTAAATTTCAATGTAATATTTAGATACATTTTTCCAGATTACTAAAAGCATTTTTAATGTATATCTTTGACATATATTTCAAAATTTCAAAACGCTACAGATCTAAAAGTTTGTTTGACATCAGACTGTAATTACCCCCTTTACAATCACTAAACCACCAATCTTGAAACAGGATGGGCTCCGGCAGAAGACAACACAATAACTACTAGGTATGGGGATGATATAGATTTTTTTTGGTCACAATAATCTCCATAATAATTTAAATTAATGACAATGTCACAATAATTAAAAAAGACAACTTTAAAAAGTCCTTAAAAATGCTCATTTAGAATCTCCACAGTACATTTTATGTACTAGGCTCAAACTGATTTCACCTGAACTTACACTAAATATAATAAATTATCTGTTCACAGTGAAGTCTAAAGGGCATTGAGGAGCAAATAAATTATGATAATGCTTGAACAATTATCACAATAATAATAAAAAAAAGATAAATATATATATTTTTAGTTAGTTTTAATTGCAATAAACATTATAATTGTATATTGTCCCATCCCTAGTGACCACTTTATCCGGCCCATGACCAACACAATTAAGTGGCCAGTGAATGAACATCTCAAATATTGTTCACATTCGGCCCATTTGCATACCTAAACATAGCAGTGTCAGTGTTGGGTAAGACATTGATAAAAGCAGATGAAGCAAAGCCATTTCTGGGAAGTAACTGGACAACTTTCCAAGTAATAGATGCATGTACGTGGATGTTCACAGTGGGATGTGATCATTGTATTAAGAGGTGCCTCCAGCTTCAGCAGCAGCTGGGAGTTACATATCTGCTAGTCAATTTATAGATCAGTTCATGTCTACAATAATAACACCGTCTTGAAGCATATTTACTGTTTCCGTAGCAACGCTGATTCAAAAGTCACAGGTATCAACAATTTTAATCATCTTCTGGTGAGCTTCATACAACAATAATTCATCATACATACACCACATTTGACTAATAGTGTAACCCAGAGCCATATAGAGAAGAGTTATGCCACCGAAAAAAATCAAGATGCAGCTTCAAATTCAAATTCAATAGAATATTAAAACAAGTTAATTAAATATTATATGAGTTATATTTTAAATATATATATATTATATGTTATATTTTAAATATATATATTATATGAGTTATATTTTAAATTTATATATATTATATGTTATATTTTAAATATATATATTATATGTTATAGTTTAAATATATATATTATATGAGTTATATTTTTTATTTTCTTGTAAAATTGGGCACCACCATGTTGGATTTCTCATCTCGGTGTTGTCCGAGTTGCCCCGAATTTCCGAGTAGAAATTCCTACATCAATGGCCATTCCAGTTGGTTTTTACAACTCAGAAGTCCAACCTCCGAGTACAACTGAAATGCACCAACAACTCTCAATGCATTTGAATGGCAATTTTAGCTGTTTAAATATGGACCATTGTTGCCAATGGAGCTGTCAGAACTCTGCTTTTCACTGGCTCTGGTGGAACACATTTTAAGCTGCATTTTTGGGACTTCCGGTGGTGCTATAGACCGTTTCAAAGTTTGGAAACAGAAAGTTCTAAATTCTGGAATGGATGCAACTGGAGGCAAGACCATAATACATTTTCAATGGAGAAATTAGAATTAGCCCCAAATTATTGCAAATTAAGATGGTTTTGGACAAATGACAAGCACTCTGCTACATGTAGGTGATGTCAGAGCCTGGTTATGAAAGATACCTCACATTGTATGTTTATTTAATGTACACACTAGTATCAGTTAGCATTTTGGCTTGATGGCCTGATTTTCAGGTTTTACTGTAAGTCCTTACAGAAATGTTAATGTTTTTTTTATCGTATGCTCAGAATTATTCTATCCCTCACCAGAAACCCTACTTTTTTTCCTTTGGCTAACTCGCTTTTTACCTCCATTCTGGAAGTTTTAACATTCCACATGACAAACATTTTAAAGGGTCTATTCTCTTATCTGTAACCTATAAAAAAAAAGGTGGTTGGTCGAAACAGTGGCACTAATTCTGCAGCATTTTTACATAAATGAGACGCTAAAGTGTAGTAAATATGTCAATAAGATAAGCACCCTTGTCTCAGTGACGAGGACCACACAATGACGCTCCAAGGCTCTTCATTGATTCACTTTTGCTCAATTGATTTGTTTTATTGCTTTAACAATTTGCATGGTACTTTCAAACCTTCATTTTAATCTGTTTACCAAATATGCTCCCAGGTTGACAGACAACAAGATTCACATAGGATTTAAAGTTCAAAGGTTATAGTTAGAGACACATTTACATTACTTTCAGACAGAAGTGAATCATTAAGTGTGACAGGGTTACCGCCAAGAGGACAGTATGTTTAAAAAAACATGTCTTATCTGATTGTTTGCATGTCAGGGCAGGGTTACATAAAGATTCTTGCAAAGTAGTAAGACTAAGAGTTAAACAGGTTAAGGGCAGGTGTTGAAGCAGTAGTGGCTCTGTAGGTATAGTGGTCACCCACTGACCAGAAGGTGGCAGTTTGATCCCCACCTGGTTCATATTGTTGTGTCTTTCGGCAAGACACTTCACCTATCTGTATGACTGCGTTAATGGTCTGAGAGGCTGTTGGTTCAGTATGGCGGCAATATAAATGGCCATTATTATTATTTTGTGTTAGACTGATGCAATTTGCAAATGCTGATAATTACATAAAATAAATTAACGTATATAAAATGCATTACTACAATGTATCCATTCAGTTGCCTCCTTTCTCAGTTCAAATGTGTTTTTTGTCCAGTTTGCAACAATGATTTGGAACTGTATGACGATGCAAATTGATCTTGTTAGTTAAAAAGCCTGGTTCACTTTATCTCATTGTCATTTTACAAAGAATCATATCAGTCTATATATGAACATTAAAGAAAATGTTGCTAAATACCCAAACTTGACAACTTCTTTGTCAGCAAGGGGCACTGATGTCAAACAACTCATTCAAGTTATGGCATCATATTAGACAGCATATTTTTAGACACTGTTAAATGTTACTTGCGCCATTTAGTTTCCAAGGTAACGAGAAAGGTAAATTTAGAATGCACTAAACAGAGACAAGAAGAAGAGAAAAAAGTGTTAATAATCTTGATGGAGCAACTGCAATTAGTCAAAGGCAAATAGTAAAGATCAAAACACCTCATCTGCTTACAGCTGAAGGTGAGAGAATGCTCAAGAACAGCATGCAGCTCATTCAGCACCACTTCTCACACTTGTGTCATTCACTTCATTCATTTCAGTGGGATTCATATACATATTCATATACAGTAGGGCAACTTGTTTAAGTGCGTTCAACAAACATACTGCACATAATTTTTTTTTAATTGCTGTTTTATTACACCTTTTTTTTATAAAAATTCATGAGCTGTAAAAGATGCAAGGACACCAAGCTGTGTTATCACCAGGACTGACGCAGATGAAGTTTTTACTATTGAAAAAGTTGTTACTGTTGTACTCTGACTCAATAACCTTCGCAGTGCAACAATACAGAAGAGTACTGAACAAACAAAGGTTATTAAAGATACTTTAAAGTGACATTACATATAGAAGTAAAGACTTAAAGTAACTAGAAAGCACTCACTTTCATCAACTGGTCTGATCATCCCTAAAAATTTTTGAGTAAAATTGCTAACAGATGGCATTCTCCTAGATACAGACGATGTTTTGGATCACAGCCAAAATCTAATCAATTGGTCCTTGTGTCAAACCTTCTCTGAAAATTTCACCCAAATCGTATTACATAAACATACATATAAACCAACGCTACCAAAAACATTACCTCCTTAGTGGAGAGTAATAATGACTTTTTCTTAGTGATAAATGTAGTTATAAGTTTTCAAAAAGATCAGCGGAGTTTATGTCCCTTTGATCTGTCAGGAGCTACTGCATGAACACAAAATATTTGGGAGAACCCCCATACACAATACCAAGGTTCATTACAGTCTCAACACTGCCCGGAGTTTAGCTGAACGTCCTCTTGGGTTTTCTAATACATCGTTCTTTTCTGGAGTGACAACTTTTCTTCGTAGAGGGACCCAGTGAGGGCTCTTGACTTTCTGTCGCTCTCCTGATTGCTGTTTTTTGTGTCTTTGGTTGAAGTGAAAGTCATCAAGGTTGGACATGTCTTCTCCCTGGAGGAAACGTTTGACCAGTCGGTCTTCCAGTGAGTGGAAGGTTATCACGCACAGACTGCCCCCCGGCCTTAGTGCAGTCCTGGCGGCTAACAGACCTTCGTGTAGCTCCTTCATCTCATCATTCACAAAGATCCTCAGAGCTTGGAAAGTTTTAGTGGCTACATGTGACGCTCTGTTTAGACGGTCTTTACGTGCATAGATCGCAGCAGCAGGAAAAGCTCCTGTGGGGAGAAAAACATGTTTTTTCAAGTAGTTCGAGTGACACAGTTGTAAAATATATGTACTGTATATACTGTATATAAATGAGTGGCCAAGCCAGAGTCAAGAGTTCAATCATCCAAATGTGAATTTGTGGAGAGAAAAAAAGCTGTGATAGAAAATAGGGGTTTTGTTTATTGAGCGTGAGGTTATGAATAGAGTGAAAAAAATCTAGACATGAATCATTTTGTCAAAATGTTAAATAAATATATTTTTTTCAATAGCGCTTTTACAACATTTGCCTTTGCCTTTCATTTTACAGTAATGGTAATTTTCATGCAGATGAGATCCATTAACTAAGTAAAAATTCATACTCAAAATGTGTCTGGAGTTTGGAGTATGAATAATTCCAGAAATGTTGGGACGTTTTTGAATAAAGCCAAAACTTTTCAAATGTGAAACAAACTGGCTAAACATGAGTTCTCTACATTGGTTAACTTGATATTGATCATACTATAACTACACTTCTTGATGTCTGACATTTTCTAAAAACCTTTGCCCACGATGAGTAAGAGATATCAGAATTGATTGGCACGCTACATTTACTGTACATGGATATTGATTTAATCTACCAAACATTGTAACAGTGAAAATAAATGCATCATGACTGAGCACCGTCCATGAGTGGCTCTATGTGAAGCAGATGGAGGGTGGAGATGGTGTTGATATGGCTGATGTGTCACTAAAATACTGTGAAACATGCTTCTGCCAAAAGCCTTCGTGATCTCTATCTCACTTACTGCCAAGTTTGCAGAGAATTTTGCCAAGTACAAAACTAGTTGTGTCATAGTTACTGTCAAAATCACCTCAATCAATTTAGCCTCATTAGTTTATTTATAATCATTCTGACTAGTGACCTCATAATTACATGCTATCCCAAAAGGCTAGCACCCAAAGCTTACATTTTTAACACATAATTGAAGCTTTGCCCTTAAACGCTGAATAAACTGCACCTACTGGCCACTGCACCTGTTTGACAAACTGCATGAATGAATCACCAAGCTGAATACATTACACGCTGAGTTCATGAGAGACTTGAAATCTGGCGATACACACAAAACCTCACACGGTGCAGCTTTACCAAGTCATAACCACCACACATGTGAAAAAAAAAACAATTAGACACTTGTATAGACCAAGTAAGAAACTGCAATAAATAGCAAAGTGAGTGATGTGGCATTTCTCTCCTCCTGCACTGAACAGCCCAAGGTGTGAGTCACTCTGCAATCAATACAATGCCTGCACAGCGAGCACAAACCCTTACCAAGCCGTGCGCCCTCTCTAATTCATCTTTCAAAGGTCCTAGCGGCGGATCCATGGAGGAAAGAAGAGATTAAGATGTGTACATAAAGGGGAAAGCAGGTAGTTAAGACGCGACCTCCGCATTGAGAATCTATTAATTCAGACAACACACAAAATTAACAACCAGAACTGCAATATCCCTCGCCGTTACATCTCAACGGGAGATCAATGGATGTGATCGATACGCCCGCATGCAAGATGACAAAATTTCAGTAAGACAGAAATTGACCAGAGCGGTGTTTGATTGCATACCATTAGCAAGTTGTGTATTAAGAGCGAGATTAAAAGTGCATCAATCAACACTTGATGTGGCACTTTGGGTTGGTGATAGAATTGTGTATGCCCAAATACATCATACATACAGGGTTAATTGACAAACTGTTAAAATGATCTTAGAGTATGACACCTTTTGTGAACAATATATACGTGAATCATTGCACATTAGCAGTCTAGTTTGTGTTTTTGCCTGCACATAGAGGTTATAGTGCACCGATTCATCTACATTAATCTAAATGTAAGGTTGAACCTGCAACTTAGAGGTCACTTCATTCAAATAAGACAATTAATGGATTACAACATTGAACACGTAGAGCCGCGGAAGGAGCCAGAACATTTGCAGAGTGAAAGTAGAACTTTTATTCTCATGCTTTTAATGGGACCAGTTAACGCCTGATTTTCTTTGTGCCACTGAGCAATAATCTACATCAATAAAAGCATGGTGCAGTGCAGCCATATCTTGCACCTGTTGCTGGTGTGTGAAATCTTAATAGTACTGTATGTAGGTATATGTTTGTAACACAAATCAGTACACGTTTACACAAGGTATACTTATATAGTTAGTTACCATGTCTTTTGTCCAACTATTGAATTTGAAACTATTGCTTCTATTCATTCAGTCTAATCTAACCTTGTTAAAAGAAAATGAGAAAATCTTATTTATAAATCATACAAATCATACAAATCATACCGGTAATTATCCCACGTGGCCTTCCCTCAGTAAAAACCTCACACTCTTTGCCAAGTAAAGGACAAAAATGGTAATAGATAGATTTGCTTTTTAGCAGTTGAACATCTTAAACGTATTTCAGAGTCAGGAGTGCAGAGACCCCCCTTCAATATCCAAAAATGCTCTGCTTCCCCCTTAATCATAAATCTTGTGTCAAAATACAAAACTTAGTCACCTATTTCATCCAAGCATTGAAAACAACTCTCTAGGGACTATAAACAGCTTGAATTGATATCTGATGTCTAGATATTTTTTATTCATTTCAAGCTATATGTCATTTTAAAGACCTTTGCGGACCCCTAGGGAACCCCGGACCCCAGTTTGGGAATCACTGCAATCCAACATGGCTGCCAAACAATTTTCAAAAATTGCAAATGTATGGACTAAAAACTATGTAGTTTGATTCCTCTGGTGTAAATGTAAATCAAACAGTGTTTAGTGTTTTATTATGCTGTTTGCTCACTTTATGTGTAGGCTATGTGTTGTTAGCCATGGCTAAATTACTTTCACTTTCGAGGGAGCGCCCGCAGCAGAGATCTTTTAGCAAGGGGCTGCAGTCTGATGAAGAGATGTGTTTCAATTGGTCGAATAAAGAGCCCGAATTGAAATCAGGCTTTATTTTACATGAAATATTCTGTGGCGTTACAGACCAAAACTGTTTGAGGATAAATGTGCTGTAATTGTGTTATCAGCAAATGTAATATTTGATTTATTGTTTACTTAGTTTCGTGTTTTTTTTTCCAGAGATAGAAAAGATAGAAACAGTGTATTTCAGTTATTTTGATTGTATTTATTGTAAGTATGAATTTGGGTGCAGTTATGTGGTGTTGTGTTACTTATTTGAGACATTATCATTATCAGATTAGTATTACCACTAAAGCTGTTTTCTACATTGTCCTCTCAGAGCATTGTGTGGAAAAACAGAGTGGCTGACTGCTGTGTTCTTTAAAAAATATAAAACAGCTGCAGTTCCTCACACCTGTTCTCCCTCGGTGACACTGACGCACATACAGCTCGCTGCAATAACTATTGAAACAACATCTCACTCGTTCAGCGCCTCAGATCTCCAGGCGTAAAACTGCCTTAGAAGTGTGTTGTGTGTGTGCAGATAATAGAGCAGATTCAATATAAAAAGCTGGGAAATAGGAGAGTCTCTGTGTGCGAGTGGTTTGAGGATATCAGACAAATTGTGATGCAGCCACACTGTCACGTCTTATCTTTTTTTTCCTGTCTAAAAGGGAACTGTGCGGAAATGCACCTAAAAACAGACAGGCAGAGAGGATGATGACTTAGATCACAGTCCAAGTCATTTTCTCAGACAGATTTGTCCCACCAGGATGCGGACTTAATAACTACTTAATACTCGCGTTTTATTTCTCCCGTCTTATCCAGACGAGTGGGTATCTACCTGCGACCACGCTGGCCAGCTGCTGTGTCCGGGTGATGGGGCTGGCTCGGCGTGCCTCTACAATGGCTGAAGCGATTTTCCTGGCATGTCTCTCCTCGCTGTATGCAGTGAGGATGGATGCGAGAGCCTGTTGATCTAAGGTATTCACAACGTCAGCGGCGCAGGGCATGTCAGGGTACCTACGCACAAAGAGATACCCAATTAATTGGCTTGACGTCACGCCCTCGATGGCAGTGGCGGACGCTGACAGTCGTGAGATATACAGCTGAAAACCATTATGTTTTGGACAACTGTGAGGAAGAGAAACAAAGAGATACGACTTGTGCCACAGCTCATTAAAGATAAGCAGAGCTATCAATTCACACACACAGTCTCACTCGTTAATTACTCTAATTTAGAGTTACCTCTGCGTACACAAACAGTAACATAGCCCAGCATGTCTAATACTATTATTAACTTTTTGCTAAATCCACACTACTTTGGCATTTCACAGTCTAGAGCTTTTGAAAAGATTGCTGATGCAATTGTCTCTACTTTACTTATATGTTTTGTTGACAGATAAAAAAACAGTACTCAGTGTCTCAAAAAGAAAATAAATAACTATAATATATGTTTTATTATTTATTTATTGCATTGATGTAAACCTTGTTAACTTAAACTACTTCATACAACCTCAAGGCTATACGTATGATATAACCAAATATAAACTTGACTACATTAAGTCATTTTTATTATATTATATTAGATCATATACGATGGTGAAACTCTAAATAAACACACTTAAAAAACAATAACTGTGTGTCTCTTTAGAATCAGTCCTGTGCTTGTAATTTGCACTGGCTGTAGATACATAGAACTTAAATATACTGAATATTGTATATTGTCCTTCTGGGTTTTCTGGATTTTAATTTTATTTAAATTGTTCCATACCACTTTTTAATCTGGTTTATCTGGTGTATATCGGCGAAAACGGCCCCATATGTCTGCCCCGTACGTCTGCCCCGTACGTCTGCCCCGTACGTCTGCCCCGTACGTCTGCTACAACTGTTACCAACGGCCACCTTAATCACTTTTTTGATTTGTCTGGATGTGAAAAATTCCCTAAAGCTGCATTCTTCTTTCAGTCTATAGGAGGCGCTATAGAGGTAACTGCCATTATATTAGTCAGATGTCTTCAGGGCTGGGGGGTATTAGGTATTTCAGGTTAGAGCCTAATCGGGCAAAGTATGTGCATGTTAGAGGCTGTCAAATATACCTGACCTCCCAAATTCAATTCAAAATGGCCGACTTCCTGTTTGTTGTGGGGTCATAATAATATTTTATGTTGGGTACACTGTGGAGAATCACTGTACCAAGTTTCATTGCTCTCTGACAAAGTAAGTGTGTCCAGGGTCCCACAGGGGTCATAAACATGGGGGCGCTATAGAGGCATTCTTTATTTGACCTCTGTGATGTGCCTATGTACATTAATTATACAATTGCCCAGATCAATGTGACAACATTCATGAGATTTCGTTGTTCAGCAGGATTATTGGCTCAATAAAAGTGCATCAAAACATTAATTAGTGAATTACTTAATTGTCATTAATCGAAGATGTACCAAACTCAATCCAGTTCTGCATCTCCATGATATGTACCTGTGTGCAACAGTTGAAAAAGACTTTTTGAGTTAATGCGTTCACAGTTTTGGCCCGTTATTAATTAATTACTTAATTCATATTCATCAAAGAAATACCCAAATACAGTTTGGCGTCTTTATGGTATGCAACTGTGTGTAAATGTTGAAACTGATCCGGCAATTCGTTTTTGAGTTATCGCTTTCACAGCTAGGATCTGCAGACGCAGACGAACACCGACACGCTGTTTTCGCCGATATAATTACAATCAATTAACTAACTAACTAGGCCTGTGGTGTCGTCCCCGACAGCAAGGTGTATATCGGCGAAACCCCATACGTCTGCCCCATACGTCTGCTACAACTGTCATCAACGGGCATCTTAATCAGACATTTTGTGATTTCTAAGGGTTTTAATATTGTTAACAAGCAATTAAGAGACCCCGCCCCCAAACCATGACAAACATGGGAAGGGTCTATTTGACTTTTTTGATTTGTCTGGATGTTTGTGAAG
>JAVQKC010077433.1:0-18243 GCA_036025475.1 Philypnodon macrostomus | reverse complement strand
CTCTATCACATCTATAGTCTGTCTGTCCTGAGAGTGGATCCCTCTATCACATCTATAGTCTGTCCGTCCTGAGAGTGGATCCCTCTATCACATCTATAGCCTGTCCGTCCTGAGAGTGGATCCCTCTATCACATCTATAGTCTGTCTGTACTGAGAGTGGATCCCTCTATCACATCTATAGCCTGTCTGTCCTGAGAGTGGATCCCTCTATCCAATCTATAGTCTGTCTGTCCTGAGAGTGGATCCCTCTATCACATCTATAGCCTGTCTGTCCTGAGAGTGGATCCCTCTATCACATTTATAGTCTGTCCGTCCTGGGAGTGGATCTCTCTATCACATTTATAGCCTGTCCGTCCTGAGAGTGGATCCCTCTATCACATCTATAGCCTGTCGGCCCTGGGAGTGGATCCCTCTATCACATCTATAGCCTGTCTGTCCTGAAATTGGATCCCTCTATCACATCTATAGCCTGTCGGTCCTGGGAGTGGATCCCTCTATCACATCTATAGCCTGTACGTCCTGGGAGTGGATCCCTCTATCACATCTATAGCCTGTCCGTCCTTGGAGTGGATCCCTCTATCACATCTATAGCCTGTCCGTCCTTGGAGTGGATCCCTCTCTCTTGTGGTTCTACCTAAGGTTTCTCTTTTTCCCATAAATGTTTTTTTAGAGTTTTTCCTGACCGATGGAGGGTCTAAGGACATGGGACCTCCTGGGACAGTCCTTTTTGTTTGTGTATTTATTGTTTATTGATTGTCTATTAACGTTGTCTATCGTTTGCAATGACCTTGTTTGTTGTTTACATACATCTCTTTCTGTGATGGCCTCTGAGGCAACTTTGTTGTGATATAGGGCCATACAAATAAAATTGAATTGAATTGAAATGAAATACGATTCTTGCCCTCTCTACCCACCTCTGGTCATGGCCCACTCTATCATGGCTCATTCTGCAGCCCTTTACTTTCACTGATACTGGGCACAAAGCAGTGAGATCTCCATCAGTGCTGTCTGAAGTAGATATTCACCAGCCGTGTGCTGTCAGGAAAAATCAATCAGGCCCCGTCCGGAGCAGCCGCTGAAATGTCAGCTCTGCGCCTCTGACTCACAAGCCATGACATATCCTCAAGAGTGTTTTTATGCATGTGTGGGTCACCAAGAACTCTAACGTGCCTGGTCTTTCTTTGCTAATACAAGTTATAGATTTTCCTTTGCTCACCTTGGTTAGAGACATGCTATGGTGATGGTAATGACTGTTCATTTAGAGGCAGGACAGCCACCCGGTGAAGTAGATCAACTCTCAGATCTCATCAGAATGTAATTACAGAGAAAGAATAAGGTGGGCAATATGAGTGATTCAATTCAATGTATGATGTATTTAAATTAGTTGTAGGATTATAATCAAAGGGTCGGCTTGGCAGACGGTATTATATAGAGACACATTTAGATGATTTGATCCACCCAAATAAGGCTGGATAGCTGTCTGAAAGGTGGGTAATAATAATAATAATATCCATAAAATAAAGCCTTACGGGGCCGCAAACACAAAAAGTTCAGATAAATAGAGATGTTTTTAAAAAGGCTCTACTTTGACCAGATTAGCACTTCCTGCTTATGTACCTTAGAAACAAAGGGCGTGTCCTTTAAAAACATCCCACTGAATTGCATTGTGGGTAATATCCTTCACTGAAGACCGCACCGATCCACTCTCACGGCGAGTGTGTATCCAAGTGTGGGTAATGGGACGGGGCAACTGAGCCATCAGTGAAGAACAACACTTGACCCAAAGCCAAACTTTTCTTCTTCTTCTGAACCACATCTTATCAACAGCTATTCCCTAAACTCTCTCTTAAAGACACTTACAGCCCATAGACGATCTAATCAAGCACACTGCCATTTATTTTACTGAATAGCATATCATCACCTCATCTGTTTAGTGCCAGTATTTTGTTTACACCATCAAATAACTGTAGGCGATATTCACTCAAAGAATCGCTCAAATCAATTTTCTCAAGTCCCACTGCAATTATTGTAATGTATGATATAATGTCGACAGTCACCATTTTATCTGCTGTCCTAATACAAAATCCTGCACAATTTATTGGTCATTTTCATTTATCTTCTGCCTATATTCATTCAGGTTGCACTACAGTTTCTCTCAGCAAGTATGGGCCTTAAGTGGGGTACACTCTGGATCAGGCCAATCGTGTTCTGTTTAAAATTTTTACATGGACAGAATAGTATTTATCTACTATTGCAGAATTGTACAAACTCTCCTAACACATATATGTCTCTGGGCGGTCTAGAGAGAATCCACAATAACACGGGGAGGTCATGCAGAGGACAAGCGCTAACGTAACTTCATTGTACCTTCATTGCAATAACCTTTTTACCTTGTGTAGAAGTTTCAGCTACCAACTACCAACTGACAAAGTTATAAGAACGAGACAGCCTCAATTTTATGTAAAAGTCTGCTATGCACCCACCTGTAGACACACTGCGTCACATCATACGGTAACAATGGTGAGACCGCCCCCGGGTGCTGTTGTTAAGGGTGCAGTTATTTTGGGGTGTTTGTTTGCATGGTGCGAGGACTGTAGGCCAGACAGGAGATGTCATCATTCTACTTGAGCTCCATATATTTATGAGTTGGCCGGCTCATGTTCTATTTATATACCACAGAGGAAGTCCCATAGGACCTAGCTCCAGGCAGGGTTTGTGGGTGCTGCTGAGCTGAAAGATTACTCTATGGAGGAAAGAGGAGGAGAGCGAGCAGTAAGGAGATGTACACCTAGGCACTTTTGGTGAAGACTGAGAATTATCCAGAGTACAAGTTGGCACACTTACTACACTGGCCACTTTTTTGGTAGACCTGCAGTATATACTTGCATGTAAGCAATAGAACTATGTGGCATGGAGCCAATGGATTTAGCCATGCATATATGTTAAAGAGAAAACTGATGAGGTTTAAACCAAGCATCAGAATAAAGGAGGCTGATTTAAGCATTCAATATGTCTTGGTCGTTGATGCCAGGTGAACTATTACTATACTATAGGTAGAGTATATCAGAAATAGATTATCACATGCAACAAAGTCTAGGGTTTACAGAGAATGGTTTGAAATGCAATATTCAGTTAATTCTGTGAGTGAAAATACATTTTCTGAACATAAAAGGTGACAAAACATAAAGCAGGTGGACTACAGATGAAGAAACTGGGTGCTCTTTATTAGGCCCAGCTTAGTCTACCTAATAAAGTGTCCAGTGTGCACACAGATGTCTCACGGTATACTCCACATTATTACAGTTGCAGATGATTCCTGATGTGCATTTGAAAAGGCTAGTCATCACATCTCTAAGTGTAAGTGTTTAAAACATTGTCAACAAATCCAACGTGTTTCATTTCCAAGCAGAGCTCATCTGAAGTAGGAAATACACAGTGGGCTAGTTTTGCATGTTCTCCACAGGATGTGTTTTCACACTCTTCCCAAAGTAGGTTTTTATGATTATTTGAAGAAAAGTGAAGTGCAAATTCTTTTGACGGCTATATTCATAAGGGACTAAGTCAGCAAAGTTCAGAGGAAAAAGAGGAAAATGAAAACTACTGTGCCTCTTTTACTGTGTTTGGACGCAAGATAAATACAATATTTAAGCTTTCATATATAGACATATTGCTGTAGCCCACCTGCTTCAAGTTTTGTACTCTCACTAGATATTGTATATTTTTCACACCATGAGCTCAAAATCAGACAAATGGGTCAACCTAGTAAAGTGGCTAGTGGGCATTCTGTACAGGAGGTAATTTTTATGTAACTGATGACAGGATGTGATGAGAATAGACTGGCCTCATATGTGTCAATAGCAGTAGTTGGATACACATCAAAGCCTATGCTATTTCTATCACAGATTTCATATTGACTGAAGAGATGTTAAATTATGCATTGGGTTTTATAACATGCTATACAGCGATAATGCATTTTTTAAGGACAGATAGTAAATATACTTTACAATCAAGAAAATACAGTTAGTTACAGTTGTTTCCCATTACCACACCATACAGTATTTGTCATTCCAAAAACCTAATTCAGAACTATCCTAGGTCTAAACCAAGGAATACAACAGAGGTTCATGCAGAAATAAAGTATTTCTTAATAAGGACAAACCAGTGATAATACCAGATCTAAACCAGGACTAAACCGTGCCAAAGCTAAGGCAGAACTAAACTGTTGTCCACACATCAAATAGGGACAGAACTGTATTCAATCAAGACTTCTCTATACAAGAAAAAATATCCTATACCACCTACACCACTAATGCTACCTTTACCACAGGTTGAGAACCACAAGTCTAGTCTAAAGTAGAGTATTACGCTCTACACACTGAATACTAGTAACCACTTTGCATATAGCTCAGTGGGATACTTCCACATTGTTGAAGCGGCTGGACTGCATGTATTTTCCCCTGTAGCGAGCCTTGATCTGGTCACTGATGAAGAGCTATAAAATTATTCAATATTACCACCGTTGTAATCACTAATGATAGTGTTGCATCACCAAAGTGCCTCCATTCATTTGTAATAACTAGCTTTCCCACAGCAATGATGTTAATGGAGATGAATTCAGGATATTGTCCCTGATTAAAATTTGTGTTGGCATAATGAGCACCCAAAGGACCACTTATGAAGCCGTAAAGTGGACATTTGTGAGTGACAGACTGGAAACCCGATCGTTATGTGAAAATACAGTGTGTTTTTACTGAAATCGGTGTCAACGCTTGCGTGTTTGTGTTGTTGTGTGTTTAGCAGAGCCGCAACAAGACAATGACTAGTGGAGGACAATGTTTTTGGCAGCTGCTGATCATATTCAGCAATAATGACTCATATGAGAGTGATGATCGACTATAAACAAGCCACTGGAGACCGGCGTTAGACTTTTCCAGATATACTCACTGGCCACTTTATTAGATTGATCATCTCCTTTAAATACAGAGTTCGTTCTAGACTCTAATGAATGGCCTGATTGTATCTTTGCTAATCTTTTAAAATAATCAAATGTAAGGCAATGTATCTGGCAAATTTCCCCCTTTTTGAGCCATTCTCTGCAAACTCTGTTGATCGTGGAATTATGTTGGTTGTTTTGTATGTTGATGCTTAGTTTGAACTTCAGCACATTTATCTTATAAATGTCTGACTTGATTAATAAGCATTGAAATAGGTGTACCTAATAAAGTGGCCAGTGACTTGTACAGTTGTTCAAAATGGGCTGTAGATTTTTGTCATCATTTAGTCAACTCTATTTAAAGTACATTTGACTTCAGCCCACCTCTCAATGTCACCCCCCCAGTATGATTTTAGGAAGTGCCAGGAAAGCTGCTAAGGTCTGGAGATGACTGTGAACCCTTGAAGGTGTACAGTGACATCCGCAGACTGGAGAGAAATATAAAAAGTGACACAAACAAAAGATGAGTGGCACTGATGTTTTTTCTGCTGTGGAGGAGGCCATGGACGATTTATACATCCAAAATTAAACCACCTGAAAAGACCCATATCTGGCTATTTTAAAAATCCTACCAACCAAACTACAACTTATTCACCATAGACGTTCAAGTATAATTGGTTCATTAGGCCAGCAGTTTGCTCCCAAGTTAATTGGCTGTCTATTTTTAACTTTGACTGTTTGGAGGTAGAAAGTTGGGTAAGTAGTTGCCTCTCAACAAAGGAACAAAGTCTGCTTGTGCTCTCCGTGTTACTGTGGGCTCTCTCTGGGTACTCTGGCCTCCTCCTACCATCCAATGTTAAATAATTGGTGAATCTAAACTACCCATAATAATAATAATATGGGTAGCCTACGGCCCCTCCGACCACCACCGAACACCAATCACCCAACCACATTCATTCATAGGCAATGTGGGTTAAGTGTCTTGCCCAGGGACACAACGACAGTGTGACCACCAACCCTCTGGTTGAAGGGCGAGTGCCAACCCACTGCACCACTGCCGCCCCATAGACATTTGAATGTGAGAGTGGTTACTTGTAATGTTGTGTTATTATCTATTTTCCATTCCGCATCAGGCCCATAGTTTCTGGGTTATGCTTATTTAGACAACTGCACACCAAGATATGAAATAGTATGTGAGAAGTTCTTAACCAAACGAGCTAGAGGCACCTCCAAGAAGCATTATTTTCAATCTGGTTTTCTCATAAACATAGCTGATGGTGCACTGCATTAAACAACAACTTTATATTCAAGCAGACAGCCACATCAGGCCGGACATCTGGAGCAGGCGCTGGAAGGGATGTGGTTTAATTGAGATCATGAAAGCTCCTAGTCACATATCATTTTTTCATGTGTTTGTATACTGCACAGTGAAAACACAGATTTTTGGTGCATTTAAACTGGCTTCAATCAGTCTAAAGCAAAAACAACAGCCAGTCAATGTAGTTTTGAATGCGTTGTTGGTGTGGTTGAGCCCGTTTCTGTTTGCAAAAGATGAGAATAACAATCATGCTTATACTGAAATTGAATTGTAATTTAACTTCTGAATGTTATGTACTGGATTGTCAGTGGAGGCAGGCAGTGCATATCATCTGTCATATTGAGTGCTCAGTATGAGAAACATACACTTGATGGCAACTTTATAAAGTACACCTATGACATGGAAGCAAAACCTATGACAAACCTGCTGAATCAATATAAAATGGCTCCTCAAATTAAAAATAAAATAAAAATAAAAATCTTTATCTGACCCTGTTCTATGAAGTAGGTAAGTTGTCATAATTACTACTTTACTTTAGTCCCTCTCCTGGCCTCGACAACAACATCAGATCAGAGTTTGTGGGAAACCACTTTGACCAATAGCAGTTGAGTTTTACTATTAGTCCCTCCCCTGGCCTCTACAGATGACTTTAGATCATAGAGCAGGGTCAGATAGGTAGTTTAAAGCTTTTTCTATTTTCTATTTTTGGCTTTGAAAATATATATTTTTTTAAAAGAGAATGGTCCCAAATAAAGAAATGATTTAAAAGATGAGTGGCACCAATGTATTTTGTTTTGCTGTAGATGGAGGCCAGGGACAATATCTAATATAAAAGTGTGGCTATTTTTAAGATCGCACCAATCTGTCACATTCAAAACTAGGAACTGAATCTCTAAATTTGTAATATGCCCAGTTTATTTTAATTTTAGTTTCACCACTCAACATCCACTGAGCGCCAGTTCTGTGGGCAAAAATCCTACACTGATGACGGAAGTAAAAGACTGGTTTGAGATGCTAGAAACGCTAGAGTAACTCAAAAAGATGTTAAAAGAGCAGATAACTGACTGAGATAGTGACCACCCCAGGGCCACTTTACAAGTCTTCCTAATAAAGTGGCCTGTAGGTTTTGTCAACGTTAATAAAAACCAGGTCAATAGCAGGTCATGCTATTCTGATTCAAACTATTTGAGGTTGTTAGCTGTCATATTGAGTCTTCAGTTGGAGAAGTATATTTACTAGAGTATGCAATGTTCTCTAATACTTGCTGACTACTGCCTAATGTAATTGTGTGAAAACCCAATTTTTTTTTGGGTCCTTTACTTAACCATGTTGTGCTGGCTGGAACTCAAAGGTAATTCTGGGAATCCGTATCGACTCCTGTTCATTGTAAATCACTCACCAGCAGAGACTTTCCCCCTGAATTATTAAATCTGCTGTCCTTGAGACCAAGACAAAATACTGTCAAGGAAGGCAATATTTTCCAAGACTCGAAAAATGCAATGTTTTTTAATACTTGCTGGAAGGTGAGAATAAATCACCACTGCTATAATTGAATACAATAGTGGGAGATACAACACAGGTGATACAAAATTGATATTCATAAAAACAGCAGCGTGTTGGTTAATAGTGAACATAAGGAAACATTTTGTGGGCATAGAAGGGTTCTACCTGGCCACCAGCGAAATAAAGGGATTGAGTTCAGGTAAAAGCCGGGGACGGGAGAGGCACACATCAGGGAATGGACTGTTGACAACAATCTGACTGCAATCCATCAGCTTCTAAATTGTGTCACATGTGGAAAAATGCAGCTTTCGGCCACCTCGTGCATAAATATTCATCTTCCAAACTCATTCTGTTAATGTAAAAAAAAGTCCTAATGAAAACGTTTATGACAGATATTTCAATTTCCAAAGTGAAAATAAGACTTTTTGTGTTTTGGCATGTAGCTAATGGTTGTATTTCGCATCTTCTCTTTTTCCAGTTGTGCTGTTGGATACGACTTCAGTGCTTGGAGAGCTGGGATGGAAGACATATCCTATTAATGGGGTAAGTACCTTTTCATTATTGCTGCACATGTTTCTAGTGACACTTTCTGGTACAGTCTAGACCAGGGGTGGGCAAACTTTTTGACTCAAAGTCCGCATGGGGTTTGAAAATGTGCCAAGTGTGCCGGCTGATATTCTATTCTTTGTGAACTGCAACCATTTCTTGACAAATGAGATATACAGCCTTCGATCAGACCTCAGTGAAAAAATATGTTGATGTGGAGTTAACTGGTTAGTGCAGGTTATAACAACGTGAGTGATAAACTGGCAATATTTTATTATTTAAAAATATGAGAAGCTTGGCAGGCCTGATGTGGCCCCCGGGCCCAAGTTAGCCCACCCTTGGTCTAGGGGTTCATAATACTAGAACTTCAAACTTCATACCGATAACGGAAAGATAATAGATACCATTTCAATGCCACTGATTTTTTAAATTATTATTAAAGAACTATTTACCCTTTGGTAGTGTGACAAAAATACTCACTCCAGATTTGAATTGTTGAATCATTTATTTGCTATTTTGATCAAGCATCTTTTAATTGTTCTAACGTGTAACAGTCCTCTGAACAAAAATGCACTTTTAAAATATTGTGGAGCTTGTGTCAACTGGAGAAAGTAAAGACGCCACTGTTGGTATATCATGATGATCTTTTAGTATTAGTCATTTATTTTCCCAGTATAAACCACCAATAACCCCACTATGGAACTTAGTGTTGATGCATATTATACTCATATTCATGTTTTATGTCCAGACTCCTGTGGTCCACTCGGGAAATCCAGTTACTTGAAGACAGATAATGAGCCCTGGTCTCTAAGGAGGCTTCTTTTATGCTGTTCAATCTTCCCTTGTCAATGTCCGTCCTGTTCGTGTTACTGCGGCTCACAGGAGAAAAATCACTCTATTATTTAGCCTGAGGACGGCATTTGAGATGGCAGTGGATTTCAAGATTTACTGCAGCGTATCAGGACTGCATTTTCTGAATATTAATTGTACCCTATTAAGATGGTAAATCCTTGCTTACAATTTCCCTGTCTTATAATGTGAACAAGATTTTTACGTTTAAGTTTTATTAACGTAATAATCACATTGTCCCACAGTCACTGGAGAAGTTTAGATTTGTCAAAAAAGTCTAATATTGGCACAACAATCATCATCTAACATCATGTAACTGACAATAAATGTTGGTGACAATTCTCTAGTCACATGATCATTTGTATCATCATATAACTGGATAAAGTCTGGACTTTAATGCATTTAGTCACTAGATTACATTTTGAGATGGTTCACCTTTGATACGCACTATTGATATGATTGTTTCGTGAATCTAATGTGTACTACAGTTATTACGTGTGTACTATGTAGATAAGGTTCATTGTAATAGCATTGAGCAGATTGAAGGCTTGGTTGTTAAATCAATAACATTATTAAATGGGCATATTTTTCCGGATTCATGGTGACTGTGATGATCATGGGCAAGAGACTTAATTGTTTTTAGCTGGAACGCTCTGCCCACAGTCACACATATTAGAGCTGAATATATGAACACACAGTGACTATGTAGAATAGACAGATGGTTGGCATTGGTTCAGTTTTCATTTATGAAGAGATTTAAGACATGGGCTAATTCAAACCTCAGTAGACTAAACCAGATCTACAGTCGATCTTAAAGGTCCAAAACTGGGTCTTAATTTAGGACTGCACTAGGAGTCAAAATCATGACTATTATGACGCGTATATATTTAGAAACTCAAATATTGTATGAAAGTGTGCGTATACAGTATTTCTGTCAGGTGAACGTCCAGAACAATATAATTTGCCAATACAGAATGAAATAAAATTGCACAATGAAATCAATTTGTGATGTTTTGTGCTGTCCCAATGCTAAAGGCACAACTCGACTGAACAAGATCATTGTTACACTATAAATACACTGAACGCTTTGTTTGATCAGGTTGGTGAAACTGGTGCGAGAGGTGAAAATGAGACACGTTCTTCCACTTTGAGTCACTCGCTATCTCTGACTTCACACTTATTCATCCCCGAGGACCTCTCCCCTGTGTCCGTGCCCCTCTTCTGTCTGTCCCTTGGAGCCCCTTGGTGGCCCATATCAGGACTATAGAGGTGATTACATCATGTAGGTCGTGGTGACAGCCGCCCACAGCATTGAAGCAGAGGAGAGGGAGCTGCTGGTAACTCCATGATTAAGCTGTCAGCCCAATATCCCCCCATTTACCATTAATATTTAAGGCACAGGGGTGAGCCGCCTGGGGGAGGTGTGAAGATCTGGGGAGCTAAAATAGTTTAAATCCTCTTCTACCTGGGAGCCAGCAACAGGAAGTCAATCCCATCCACATTAGACACAGGTACGGTATCAGGCCGGCAGCTGCCTATCAGAGCCGCGCCACCAGGCAGGCCATAAACAGCTGTCACTCACTGTCTGCAGCCCAATGGTATGTTAAAAATAATTCCATATGCAACTAACAGCACCCATGATTATGTGGTGATGAGGTAGGCAGAGATGGAGCTGGTCACAAGGTAACAAGATGAGGTGTAAATTGAGAAGTTTCACCAATAATCTAGTTGTGAAATGACAGGAAAAAGTAGGCCAGTACAACATTGACCACAGGGCTGTCCTTGACTTGCCCAATTGACATTCTGCCTGAAATGTGTAGTCCACAAGTTTACTATAATGTTAATAAAATGCTTAAATTTGACTATATGACCCTGTTCTATAGTCAAAGTTATGTATATTAGTAGGTTGTCTGTAGACTGTAGAGGGGAAAGTTAAACTCAATTACTATTGGTCAATGTGGTATCCCTTAAACTCTGTGCCAGTGGAGGGACTAAAGTAAAACTCGACCACTATTGGTCAATGTGGTATCCCATAAACTCTGTGCCAGTGGAGGGACTAAAGTAAATGATGACAGATGACCTACTTTACATCATAGAACATTTAAAAAAACGTATGGCCTACAGTATTAACAAACAGCCTAACCTTGACTTAACATTGATTTCAGTAAAATATGGAAATTGGGGGAAAATGACACTTTCAGTATGTTTTACTCAATACTATAATAATACTATGAATATGAGCACATTTATACAAATCTAGAAATATGCCTAAATACCCCTGTGAATGACATGCGCCTCTTTATGAAGTACTAATGTGCTAATAGACTTTTTGATAGTTAGATTATTCATTAATGTTTTCAGCTAAGTGTGTTGTGTACTTCAGGGGGCAGCTCAGTGTGATGGCTTATTTGTTTTGTGTATAATGGTACCTAGCATTTTATTGAAAAATGAACAAAAGTGAATATTATTTTCCAGACAATGTTTTTGTAGCATTATGATTAATTGTAGCTAATGGTATGTGTCATATTTCTTCTCCACATGTGCGACTCTTGAGAATAGAGAATTACAATGGGCTGCATTCTGTTTTTTGTTTATCTAATTTGGTCATGAAGAAGATCGATTCTCATTTCATCTCTATGCATTAGGTTATTCTAATGGTGCGGGTTCATGTTTATTTACTGCTAAAATTAGCTTCAGAAAATCCAGTTATCCACTCTTACATTAATTAAAGTCCCACGTTCAATACAGAATTATGAAATATAATTGTTCAGAACCATTTTCTCATTACAAGCTTTTAATTTAATTATTTAAATGGATTTGGCAGCTAATAGTGCATCCTCGCCGTGACCTGCTGCGTATATATCTTGATACTTTATTAAGTCAGATTTAACTGTCGCTTTGGTTATTATCAGAGTTTATTAGCAAGCTGAGCTCCTTGTATTCTTGCTACGGGCACACTTATATGAGATTATCACACCTACCTGGGAATAGCTTTGATTAATGTGAAAATTACATGCAAAGACTAAGGCGCTTCAATCAATTAATTAATGGTGCTTGGTCTTCCCCGTGATGGAAGGATCACATGTGAACACACTGTAAAGGCAATCACATCACTTCAGTCGGGCGTGGGGTCATTTTGAAGAACCTGTTTGAGTTGCCCTCAAAAGGATAAACAGGGCTCTTATGTTTGCTAATGACTTGACTGACTGTGGGAACTTTCTCCAGATGCACACAACACACATTCTCCCCTAAAAGCATTGACTCGTTAGATTCATGTACATTGAACTAGCATTGATCCGAAGCCAGTCTTTCAAGGGCATTGACTGTAAACTTCACCCGACAGAAGTAACTAATGCATCTGAAATGTCCACATAAACACTGTTGTTGCTGTAGCTTGAGAATGATCTTTTTCTCAGATCATGGTTTCAGTTCTGACTTAGTCCCGGACTCTAAAGAGTCCTAGTCCCGGCTTGGCCCTGGTCTTGAATTGGT
Source organism: Philypnodon macrostomus (assembly GCA_036025475.1). NCBI lineage: Eukaryota > Metazoa > Chordata > Actinopteri > Gobiiformes > Eleotridae > Philypnodon > Philypnodon macrostomus. The sequence continues at coordinate 5,602 of JAVQKC010077433.1, read as the reverse complement.
CTTGAAAAGTCTAGGTCTTGCAGTCTAAATGGTTCTGGTGACATAGTCTTGGATCTGGCTCGAGGTCTTGACCCAGTCTTGACTTGGTTGTTCTTAAAATCTTATATATATATTTATATAATTAAAAATCTAAATATTACATAACATAAAACGACAATACAGGACAATAAAAACATGATAAAATCAATCAATATGATAAATCTTAATGAATACTAAATTAAATAATGATGACCCTGACTTTGACACTAGTCTTGTATTGGTCTCGACGTCTTAAAGTCTGACTTTATGTTCCCTTTGTTAGACTGGTCTTGATTAGTATGTTCTTGACACTAGTATAATCTTTATCCTTTATTTTTTCTGAGATGCTGAATAGTGATGAATGCTGGTGAATAAGAGAGAAGGAGATGTAGCAAGGATGCCACTACCATAACAAGCTTCAGTCAGATCAGGCCAGCGCTGAGCTGAAATATGCATGAGTCATTTCCCACTGGTGCCAGGGGATAACGGGGCAAACAGAGGAGCATCCTATTTATTAAATTACACGAACCGGCTTTAAGGGATTAAGAATGCCTAATGTTGGCTTTTGTCTTCACGCCATGACACTACAATGAAAGGCAGATGACAGCAGGTTAGACAACAAAAAATGTCGTAAAGCAAGAGAATAATCCTATTTTTATCTATTGTCAGGGATTGTGAGAAGCCAATAAGTCAGATCTACTGGGGGAGGATAAACACGGTTATGTAAGAGGGGGCCCAGCGCTGCACACTGCTCAGCCCAAATATTAGAGTCTGTATCCAGCCGCTTCTGTGTTCAGCTCAGGGCAAGACATTTGTTTCTCTCTGTGTGAGTCTGTATGAGCAAAGACACTATTGTATAATCATATCATATTGGCACCCATATTTCTAACAGTGACCGGCCAGGGACCACATGTATAAACAGTGGACAATACAGATGGAGACACATGAGTGAATGAATGAATATAGCGCGTGGTATTTTATGAAAGCATTGAATGACTCTTAAGTTTCAAATATGTTAGAACAAGCAGGAACGTCGTGGGCTCTAATCCCAGACAGGACAAGGTGGGAGTGGCCGATATGGGTCCGTAAATATGTATACAATAACACAATCTTATTAAGCCAAGATCGTGAATGTCTTACATAGAAGACCACTACTATCATTGTCTACATACAACCTGTTTAATGTACATTCAATCCAATAATACTTACCATAATACTTATTATATACTATACTTTACTATTTATGTTCCTCTTTTAATTAATATGAACACTGGTATTGTTACAAAATGGCGGTGAAGAGCAGAGTATAAAGAAGGAATAGTTCTGTTTCATCCTGGCTCAAGATCTGGAGATAGGTCACAATGATCCTGACAGGCGGCAGAAAGCATTGAACAATGGGTCAAATGCAGATGTATACCACAACCTCATTTACTCAGTACAACATAAACATGATTATATGTATAGGATGTTTTTCTGTGTCTGATGTTTGTTTTTGTTCTGAGTTTCATCTAGTGAATTACAGTATGCTGCTGGTCTGTTCTTGTTGATGAATTATAAATGAATGTATGTAATGTATTTCTATTGAGTATATGCAATAATGGTAATCTTTTATATCATCACATTCATCTCTCGTGGCTGATATAGCAATATGTGATAAGCATAATGTAGAACAAGGTAATCAAATATAAAAATATAGTCCTCATATAAACATAAAGTAATCAATACACTTTGCAATAACTTTGACCTTTATATAGTTTTGTGAGAAGTTTTATCTTTCTTTACTTCGCTTCTCCCATTGCAACCTGGCTTACATTAAGTCCTCCGTATGAATGAGTGTTGGAAACCACTTGTGGGGATTGCTGTCATATGGAGGCTTTGTGCATTGACAGAGACAGTACGTGAGGTAATTGGGAACTTAGAAAGACAACAACAGGAGCAGAAAAGGGGAATTGTTAGTCATTGATTGGGTGAGTGGGAATGAATAAAAACGTTGGACCGACATTGGTGCTCAGAGAATCATAAAGGCATTTGCACACCCTCTCAAACCTCTTAACTTTCCCTCAGTACTAATCCGAAATCTTTTTATTGCAATATTTATCCACAGTAATTGATTGCACATACCCAACCAAAGGCTTATCTTGCAGCATTATACCTCCTCTATCTCTAATACTATTATAGCCTGGAGAGTGGGACTTGAACAACGGTGAGGGGAAAATCTGGATGTCGGTGTCCTTCACAGCTCAAATAAACCACACTGCTGAGCTATGGCCGGCAGTGCGGCTCAGAATAAAAAGAATAATCTTGGAAGTCTAGATATTGACTTTTACTCTAGGCCTCCTATCTCTCAGCTCTAACAGCAATAAGTCTTGTTCTTGACTCATCTGGACCTTAAAAAGTCTTGGTTTTGAAAAGTCTCTATCTATCTATGACTGGATCTTGGCCCATAACAATTTGGACTTGACTCTGTATCCGTCGCTTAAAGTATTGGTCTCAAATTCGTCTTTCCTGGAGTCAGTTTTATCATTTTCCCTACTACTAACTAGTGTTAATCAATTATACAAACCTAACTATAAGCTAATACCATCATAGCCTTAAGAGTAGCACTTGAACAACGGTGAGAGGAATATCTGGATTCTGATGTCCTTCACAGCTCAGATAAACCCTAGTGTGCTGCTGAGTGATGGCCGGCAGTGCAGCTTTGGAAAAAGAAGCATAATCCCGAATCACTCCATTTCTCCCCGTGGAGCCTCTAATATAAAAAAGGTATGATGATTTAGCACACCAGTGTTCGTCTGGGGGACCTCTGCCATAACCGGGCTTAAGCAGTACCGGGGGGATCCCTTTAATTGGCTTGTTTCTTGTCAGGGACACGCCAGGGCCGATATCTAATGCGCTCCCGCCCGGCATCTCGCTGACAGCCGAACACATCCTGACAGCTTTTTGGGCTAACCCGGCACCGTGTGAGGAATGCAGTGAAAGTTTAAGCAGGGGGTGAACAAGTGGGTAGGTGGGACGACGCATGCAAGATGGAGAGATGGGGACGCGGAGAAGCTACAAGGGAGGAGGCTATTAGCAGGAGGCTGAATACAAGAGCGGAATACATGAATAAGTGCTGCCGACCGAAGAGAAAAAGATTGTTTTCTGTGTGCATGTGAGGCAGATGTGTGTTTAACTGGGATGGGGAAAAGGGGATTACAATTCAGCTGTTACATTTAGAATAACAGACAGCAAACAATACTGACACATCACCAGAAAATGTGAGCATTATGTTGCCATTGTTTTGAATGTTTTAGTGGAAGCAGCCAGGGCAGCAGAGTTTTATCCCAGCCAACAATTTGTCCTTGAGTATAAGTGTAGGTAAACGTACAGTGAAATTTTGACTAGGGTTGCAAACTTTTTACAGGTCACTGATTCTGTCATTTTGACCTTAAGGCTAGTGGATTGTAGAGTAGGAAAATGAATATATAAAGGGAATATCAGGAATACTGTCAGGACTAGTGGTTGATGCTTTAACAAGTACATCTTCTTACTTAATTATATCGGCGAAACGCGTTATGTTTGAACGCAATAACTCAAAAATGAATTGACGGATACATTTTTTAAATTGTATATTTTATACACAGTGACATATCATAAAGAAGCTGAACGGGATTGAGTTTGGTACTTCTACGATTAATATGAATTGATTAATTAACTAATGAATGCCCTAGATCACATTAATTAAGCCATTAAATCTGATGAATATCAACAAAATCTCATGAATTTTGGCACAGTGATCTGGGCTAGTGTATATTTAATGTATATGTGCAAATTGCGGAGGTTGAATAAAGAAAGCCTCAATAGGAAATCTAATGTTGCATCAAAGATCATTAGATTCACTGAGGAGCAGATAGTGGTCTTTTCCGTTTTAACTTGCCTGATCGTTGCTCAAAATGACGAATGGTGATGACAAGTGATTAATGTGGCTGCAGCAAAGGTCAATACGAGATGGAGTAAGTATGTTCTGTGAAACTCATCAGTCAGACGGCTTTTTGATAGGAGTACTTACTCTACTATCTCTGTGTTATTGTGGGTCAACAGCTCTTTATATAAAGTATTGAGAGTCTCTTTAGGTTTCATAGTTAAATCGGCAAAACAAAAGTTTCAGCGATATTATAGAACCACCTCCGTCTGCATGCCCGGCCGCAGATTCTACGTGTGAATGCGATAACTCAAAAAGTAATTGCCAGATCATCAGTACAGACCATAAAGATGCTGAAATCAAGTGATTTTGGTAATCTGTGAACTCAAAACGTTTTTGCCGGATCTTTTTCAACTTTTCTAGACAGGTACATATCATGAAGATGCTGAGCTGGATTGAGTTTGGTACTTCTACGATTAATGACAATTAATTAACTAATTCACTTTACTTAATGAATTAACTTTATGGCTTGTTAACAATATGAAAACCCTTAGAAATCACACGTCTGAATAAGGTGCCGTTAGTGTCATAGCAGTTGTGGCAGACGTATGGAGCCGTTTGGCAGATATACACCTTGCTTTGGGCCTAGTTTTTGCTTTGTTTTTTAGATCCTCTTTACTCTGCAGACGGAGGTACTCTGCATCAACATGTTATAAAGTAAAACTAGATATGTGCATGTAGAGGTTGCATGTGGACAATTATCAAGGTTTCAAGTTTATTTGTCATATGCACATTCAACACAGGGACAGAAAAATGCAATGAAATGCTTTGGATCGGAAGAACCGTTAGACTCACTAAGATAGTCATGAAGTACTAGTAGCATGCAATAATAGTACATGGTGAAAAAGTGTGCAAAAAAGAGATAAGGAACAATATAATAAACATATAATAAAAAGTACAATAAAGAATACAAAGGTGCAGGTAGGATTTAAATAAGGTGTAAGTAGAGTATTTCACAGGTGGTAAAATATTAAATATATAATTATCTCCTCAAAGGATGTTTTTAGGGTTGGCTGTCTCCTACACTAATTCTACAAATACAATAAATAAGAGAGATTTTTAGTTTTGGGTGTTCACCACTTTTTGTGTGGAGCTTGGGGGTTCAATTCCAGGAAAATTACCCTCTGTGTGTAAAAGAGGACTTACTTTATTAACCTATAGGTACTTTTACAGAGCTGCTAACAACTCTGCTAACAACACTTTAAGTATCCAATTATGTAAAGTTATGTAAAATAATAATTTTTAATAAAACAATAAAAATGCCTATAGTAAATTGGCCTGATTAAAGGTTAGCCTTTTGTGCATATGGTCTCGAAGTACATTTGAACAGATTTATTTTGGGGGAGTTGAAGCATGTGTCAGCCCAAACATAACCTTAGATCAACCCTCCTTAATGATTTATAACTGTGTTACTTTGTGGCCTAAGCAAGCTACGTCCCCAGAAAGTCACCAGATTTATAATGTAATAAATACAAACACACACAACAGTGTAGTGGTTCAGTGGTTACTTGGAGATCAGCCCAAGGCCAGAGTGCTGCTTCATACATGATAAAAACATAATAAAAAGAATAAAAAATAAACACACATATATATATATATATATATATATATATATATATATAT
>JAVQKC010077431.1:0-19967 GCA_036025475.1 Philypnodon macrostomus | reverse complement strand
CCGACTTCCTGTTTGTTGTAGGGTGGGGTCATAATAATATTTTATGTTGTGTACACTGTGGAGAATCACTGTACCAAGTTTCATTGCTCTCTGCCAAAGTAAGTGTGTCCAGGGTCCCATTGGGGTCATAAACATGGGGGCATGTTTAATTAATAAATCGAAGATGTACCAAACTCAATCCAGTTCTGCATCTTCATGATATGTACCTGTGTGCAACAGTTGAAAAAGCTCCAGCAAAGACTTTTTGAATTATAGCGTTCACAGTTTTGGCCCATTATTAATTAATTACTTAATTAATATTCATTGAAGAAGTACCTAAATCGATACAATTCAACGTCTTTATGGTATGTACCTGTGTGCAAATGTTGAAACTGATCCAGCAATTCGTTTTTGAGTTATTGCATTCAAAGCTAGGCTCTGCGGACGCTGACGAACACCGACGTGATTCCATAATATCTCCGTTTCGCCGATATAATTACCAACAATGTAGTGTATTAAATATGAGAGCATAGGTAGAGGACTGTTTACTACATACTGTATCTGCTAAGGTCACTTTGTTTCCAGCAAAGATAGAAGAGAAACAGCATGTGGACTAAAATAGTTTACTTATCTTGTGTGTGTCGTGTATGTCTGCTGGTGACCAAACACTTTATAGTGCACATAAACAGTAGTAACTAATAACCAAAGAAAAGTTGCTCACTTATCATTGAAGTTAATACATGTCAACATTAGCTGAGACAGACAGACAGAAACAAACATCTCTGTAATACAGTTACTGAAAGAGGAATGATATCACAATAATGTTTTATGTCAAGGGGCCATTTGAACGTCATCATAATAATCATAATGCAAACAATACACAAAGTTAAAACGGAAACTGCACTAAACTGACACTAAATCCAACTTCTGGCAAGACCCTAATATAGGATTTTCAACAATAGTTAATATTTGTGGAAAGGTTGGGCTATATTGTTTAGTGGAAAGTGTCTTGATATATTTCTCATTATTAAGTGAGTATGCAACAGACTAAACTATTATGGCTACAGTCCTTAAAAGGTGTGTGTTGTCAGACTTACTGTCAATGTTGGAGTATGGGGTACTTGGCTTAGGTGTTCGTGAAGGAATAACTGCAGGAGAGAATGAGAAGTCATGTTAATCTGTGCGCCGTAGTAAACACATTGTGATGAATGACCTTGCTTTAATAAATTTATATATAATTAATAATAAATAAAGTGAACCCGCCGGCTGCAGAGGTCAGAGGGTGGTCTGATATTAAACTGTGTTGATAAGCTGTTCTCAGAGGAATGTCAGCGTCCTAAAAGACCTACAGCATTTACTCAGTTACATTTACCTAAGTAACCTTTTCAAGCAACGGTACTTCCAGGAGTAGTTTTTACTTACTTTTGAATTGTAGTTGAGTAATATTATTTTTACTTCATTACAATGTTTTGTAAGTTATCTGGATATTGATTTTTATTGTAGAGAATTAAGGGTTTTTTGTAAAAATGGCATTTATTTTTGTTCATTTTGCATTTGTTTGGAAATACCAGAAGTGTATTTAATTATTTTGCCTGATTACATTAATGAATAAAAACAATAATTAGATGGTACTTTCAAACAGTTTTTATGTAGTAGTTTTTACCAAATAATTTTCAACATTTTTGGATAAGTACTTTTTTTACTGCTACTTGAGTCATAATACTCATAATCTGCCCTACTCTACTCCCTTCTACTCCCTTCTGACTAATGCCTTTGTCAATCCTGCTGAGACCTTTATTAGACCCCATCTGGACGCCTGTCAAAAGTCAAATTATCAGTAATGATGTCCTCACAAACAGCACAAAGGCCCTGGTGTCCAGGCCGGACTGTGAGCTGATCCCGGGCCAGGACCTGAGGGCTATTCTGGGAGGAACACCTCGGAGTTTGTCTCTCACATAATGGAACGATGACAGGGCGTCACAGAGGACCTTCATTTGGGATGGACGTGCCCGCAATGACCCCTCCACGCTTATCTGTCCCAGGACATGCCAGGCTCAAATGCTGAACGTGGGCATGATACTGGCATTGCAGGTGGCAACTAGCTAAGGCTAAATCATTTAAAACAAAAGTTGCACAACAAAGTATATGCTAATGTTTCTGTCTGTGATAAGGCTGTGTTTTCTGGACTCATATTGAACAGATCTTTAAACAGAGCTGAACACATGTAATAACTATAATCACAGTTGTTTATTGAAGCTAAGGGCCCTCGGCTGTTAACCTACCCTTTATTCTGATTGTCTCTTTATATTGAAACCTACCATGTGACTCCATTCTGATGACGGACGATCAGATAAGGCTCTGACTACAGCACCATCATAATTAATTCCATCCATACCGTATTTATTATTAGGCAGAACAATATGACAACTGAGTACACAACACAAATTATATCTTTACCATAGCCCCTGTTAGTGAGTGGGATATGTATGTATGTATATATGTATGTATGTCTGTATGATGAAGCAAGTATAATACATTTGTTCTCTAAATTTGATGTGTAGGCTCAAATTGTGATGGTTGGGTCAGAAGTTCTCCAAAACCCCAGCTCTTGTGGTGTGTTTCCGCTCTGCAGTGGTCTATATCCAGCAAGAGTGTTCAGTGAAGGAATAGCTCAAATGACTAAATAAGTTAATGCTTGTACAAAAGTATCAGAATACAAAGTGGAGGCTAGCTTGTTGCGTATAGGAATATGTCATAGGCAAGTGGTCATGTTATGCCTGATCACTGAATTGTATTTACAGTTGATCTGAGAGTCCTTATTTGACAGATCACACCACATTTGGAGTGTTTTTTATGTCATTGTAGTAATATAGTAGTAATATATATATATTTTTTTTTTACTTGATGCATAAAAGGCCTCACTTTCATTGATGTGTTGAAGCAGTAAATCTATTTGATGGCAGGGCTGTGAAGTTGTTGTTTTTCCATGGACCCAGTTGGCCACAAGTGACCCTCTTTGATTCTCAGATCAAGCCAGGCGCGGGATTCTGTCCAGGGCTTTAGCGCCGGACTTGAAAAGGCTGCTTGTTTTGTTTGCCATCACTGCATAAGAGATGTCTTTGTGTCCCAAACGCGGCCTTTCAAATTATGTTTATGGCATATCTGTGTTTACCTGATTCGGGCCATGGAAAATAACTGGCACACATGAGTTTACCCTACTCCTGCTGCTGAGGTATAGGCTTGGCTTAAATGTTCATTACTGGATATATTAACATCTGAGAACCGCACTGACTTCATCCAGATTTCTGGTCAGCCCTGAACCATAAGGATAGGTCTAATCCATGTTCTAATTGTACTGTATAATGGATTCTTTATACTAGAGCCTGCATATCATTGTATCTAATTAAAACACCACTAAAAGTGTTAATTGCAGTGACATCATGTGACATTATTGCACTTGTATTTATATATGGTATAGCAAAATGAATTGATTCAATGTTCTATTCAAAATTCAACATAAATTATACAGTATATGAATATGTATTTTTATCTGCATAACTGAGACAGACTGTTCTGTTATGCTTTATGGAGAAAAGACATGAATGATCTAAAAAGTTGTAATGGATTAAAAAGAAGTACAACATTAATAAAGACAAAAAACTAAATAAATGAGGATAGTATTTCTACTGTCGTGGATGATCTACGACTGTATACTCTGGATTACATTCAAACATGAATGTATTCTATTGTATGAGTCGATAAAGACTTCCACTGACCACACTGAGGTCATTGCTCTGAAGGGATGCTGGTGATTTATAAGATCATTTGGTCATTTATGAAATCATCTCTTCTCATGTAAGCTCATAATTCCTCATGTACTCGCCCTAGCCCCCTCTGACCAGTGCTAAAGCCACAGAGATAGGATAGAGGAGCAAACAAGTGATGATTGACGGGCCCTTGCTTGGCTTTAGTTCAGTGGTACACATATATACTGTACCGTATGTCCCTCCCCTCTGGAGTGGAAAAGTCAGGCCACAATGATCTCCTAAGTGAAAACAACTGGAGCTGGAGTGCTTTTTCCACCATTCCCTTAACAGTGGGCCTCAGCACTAGTCAACCACACGCTAGTATATACACATCCATAAAAACGCTATTGTGTACAGACATTAATGTAAACAGACACACCTATACTCATGCTAATGCTAATGATGAACAGATGTGCATGGGGAAGCTCTCCTGGCCCCATCAAATCCACCAGTCATTTTGAGTAAAGAAAATATGTTAGAGAAGAATATAACTAACCTGTGATATCTGGTTGAGCAGATCCATTGACCACCACTAATGGCTTGGTCGAGGTCTTGGTGTTCATCATCATAGACATGATTTTATCAACTGACAGAGAGTCACAGGTCTCACTGGGCTGTAAGCACTATACAGAGGGAAAGATCATGAAAATTGTCAAAAATAAGTCCAGCTATTCTCAACTGGTATGCTGGGACACAAACATAGATAATGAGGGCAGCATAATTTCATTCTAACAGGTGCCACTCAAACTGATCTAAGAAGTGCATTGATTGGTGTGTATTGTATTAAATTAACCAACTAATAATAAAACCCAAGAGCAGCCTTCTTTTGTTTCTATAATCCTGATTTGTAGAACATTAGCAAAGTATATTTTTTATTTGTAGCTAAACATGTTTACGTTGACTTCAGTGCTGCACTGTAGTGAGGATCTTTATTACCATTCTCCAAAAGCCCAGACAGAATAACTGAATGAATAATTGACATGTAATAACACTCTGACATATAGTACATACTGCAGGGAATGGTCCAGGAGAGAGCTTGGAACACAGAGACATCTCACAGTGGAGGAAGAGCAGTGACAGGTTGAACTTTGAGTTAAAGGTGAAGCTGAATGTCTTCTGGGCCTGCGTGCGGAGGGTGTGGGGGTAGAACTTGATGGAGTCGTCCGTGGGGCACACTGTCTCGATCAGGGAGTACTCCGAGGACATACGGGGGCTGGAGTTAGGAGAGATGAAGCATGAGATGATGGTGAAGTCCAGCTCAAGGTCTGCAGTGGTGGAAGTGACCTGAGGAGCACAGGGAGAACACACAAGCATCAGTTACTGCTCAGAGAGAGGGCTCAATGACATGTTTAGGGTTAGCTCAGGGTGAACGAAGGGTCAGATCTTCTGCTGTGGTTTTCTCAACATTCTCAAGCTACAACATTGAGTACTGACAAATACAATGAAGCAAATCAACAAGCAAACGTTTCAAACAATTCACAATCTGATATTTTGATTGATGGTTATTCCATAGCACACTTTCAGTTTTAGTCTTTAGATTGGTATCTTATCGCATGTACATAATAATTTTCATTTACATGCCTATATACTGTATTTATCATATCCCAGCACCCCTTACCACTATGGTAACAGAAGCAAAGAAAACACAACACAAACTCTTGCTGTTTTATGGTCTTGTGTTTCGAGAAATTGCAAATGACAGAATAATTAGATGCTGTAGTAGCTCTGGCTAGAATGAATGTAGTTATGCTAAGTAATGATAATCATGAAACAGTGGCAGAAAGTGGATCATGTCAAATGTAAATATACAACGAACTATAATTGTTATTCTGAAGCATTGCTGTTCCACAGTAAAAAACAATTTCACAAAACACAGTTACCCAGACTTTCTAGAAGAAGGCTGTTTCTAATGCTGGGTATTTTAGCAAACGCTCAACAAATCAAACTTCTGTTCTATACCTTTTGAGCTGAAACTTTCTATCCCAACATCTCTGGCAATCACAACAAGAGCCACCAGACTGACTTGGCTCCCGAACAAAACCTCTTCCAATTACAAAATAGTCCAGTTCAAATTGCAGTAAGATCTTTCCTGAAACCACTACCCGTTCCCTACAGTCATTATCCATCTAATTTTCTCGTTGGGTTGTCATTGAGCTGGCTTCCTAGTGATGACTTTACCATTTGGCCAGACCAGAGAAGATAAATATGCATAAATAAAAACATGAATATGTTTTATGAGCGCAGCTGATAGAAAAGGGGTGGGTGTGGGTGAACAAAAAGCCACTTTCGGTGCATCAAAGTGAACTGCTGAACCTTCTGGCTGGAGATTGGGGTCAGCTCTCAGCGCAGTGTGAGTTATCTTTAACAGAAAACGTCTTTGTAAGGTTCTGGCAGCGTGTCGGCGCTGTCACAGAAGCATCTCCCCCTAATATCTCATAAATCATGCCTTCAAAGATCCTCATAGAAGGGCTTTGTTCGTTCCTCTACCTGACCTCTGCTGGTGCAGGGGACAGGGTGGAGGGAGAAGATGAGGGTGTTAGCCAGGCATAACAGAAACTGGCCTTGTGATTACACACCAAGAAATTAGATTTAAAACTGCAGACTAAATAAAACATGATCGTATAGAGCCCTTTTATTTACTGGCTGTATATTATGGTATATATTTATAATCTTGTACAGGACCCTGCACAGTTGCTAAGCTTGTGTAATTGCTCCTCACTAAATTAACAAGGAAGAAGCAATATAGGAGGTTACTAATAACTTTTTTGTGTTAATGCTTGATCTGTTAGGGTTAGGGTTAGCCAGAGATGGTTTCACCTTAATGATTTGATGAGACTTTGGTGGCAGGGACACTCAACAAGAATATACACACCATCATTCTTCATCCATTTATAAATGAGAAAATGTTCTCAATTGACTTGGCTTTGACACCTTGGCCCAAAATTGTATTCAGTTTTGGGGGTTTTTGAGATCAGTGAGCTGCAACTAACAAAATGCCACATGAACTCCTACTGCCACAAGAATCAAGAGTCAATTAGTCTACGGTATAACTAGCCAATCTGAAGAGGCCTAACTAATGTTCCCTCAGAGATGAATAAACAAAGCATCTCAACAAAAACTTTATTTTATCAACCATAAAAAGATCTTTGTTTTATGTTTTATTGATATCCACATTTCTCTGCATTTTTCTCAAGTGCACTATTGTAGTTTTGTACCCAAGTGTATATATAGAATTCCTCATTACCTGTACAAAGACCTTCTGGTTTTGCTGGACGGTGTAAAAGGCCTGTCTTGATGGGTTGTTGAAGGGCAGGATGCTGTACAGCTCCATGCTGAAGGTGTTGTTGACCTCTTTGGGACTAGGTGGTTCTAGTATCCTGGGGAGGGGCTCTGAACTCTGCTCTTTCTTCTGATACGTGCAGTTAAACTGGAAGGAGAACAGAATATAAATGAGCCGCTATGATCTGTTTGAAAGTAATATAGATCTACTTCCCTTCCCTGAAAAGAATAGATAAAAAACTCATAATTACTTGCAGAATCAAAATTGTTTTGGGAGATGCTTTACCAGCAACAAGGGATGCTGGGAAATGAAGTCCTTTCCAGCAATGCATGCAAAAGGCAGAGATGCTGAGTTATCCTCTCTGACCGTACAGTGACCGTTCCTCTCGCAGCCTTACCATGATGACAGAGTGTGGCTCTACATGCTCCGGTGAGGCTCCTCTGGGGAACAGCCCGTCTTCAGACTCCAGGTCCTCATATTCCGATGGTCCGCCACTCCCATCTTTGGACTCCGCGTGGCTTACAAAGACCTGCGGGACATATTCACACTTCAATGAGACAAACCTGGACTCAAACATCTCCTGGCTCCAAAAAGTGTTGATTAATTTGGGAGTCTTCGAGGGAGATTTTGATCTTTGAGAAACAATGTGTAACCAATAAGTCGGATGAACAGATGAGAATCTCCCATTACCTCAGCAGTGAGACACACCGGGGACACAAGAATCAAATATATTTCCAAACAATCTGAGGTGTGAGAGGACAGAGAGCGTTGAGAAAAATGGCTGGACAATGAAAGCAGTAAGCTCATCATATATATAATAGTATTGCTTATCAAGAGAGGGTTTAGCATAAATGATGAGAAATTAGTTAGTTGTAAAGATAATTGTACAAAATCAATAGTTTGCAATTTTAACAGCAATTTCAGAACTTCAGGAGGATCAAAGTGTTATTAAGTTTGATCAAAATATCAGGATATTCCATGACATCAGCAGCAGCTCAGACTGACTTACTAGGGACAACAATATTTTCTAGATTCTAATATTTCAACTAAGCAGAGGAGGACAGTGCTTTGAGTGATGTATTATCGAGGCAGGGCTCAGTATGATTTCTGTCCTTTAAAAAAAACCTTGATTTGAATCGTTAGTTATGTAAAAACATCTGCTTCAAGACCTGTGGAATATGGTTAACCACAACTGCCATCATTTACTTATTTAGACCATTTGACTATTTTCAAGGCACAAATGTTATATATACATGTATGTATGTTGCTCAAACTGACTTTTTTCAAGGGGTCACCACAATGAACCATTCACTTGGTACGTGGTAACATTTATCACAGTTTAATATTTGCACATACTAGCTGCTATTATCTTGCCCTCGACGGGTAATTATAAATCAAAGATGATGTCATAAAATTGTGTTTGCTGAAATGAAATAAAAAAAAGAAAAAAAACTTTTTTTTGTTCTGCTAATGTTGAAATGCAAACAGTTCCTTTCCAATTCATAACGGCACTGGCAACAAAAACATATATTTTTGGTCACGGCTCTTGATTCCAAACATTAGAACAAAAGATGACCTTGGACCAGAGCCTGGTTTTGAGTTGGTCTGAAACAGAAAAGTGTTGTTCTCACAGCAGCGAGTGAGGAAGTGATTCATCTGAGCTTGTTCAAACAAAGATGCTCAGAGAATTCCATCATAATGAGGTTAAGTGGACATGTCAGTTCAATTCTCAACTCCACCAAACCATTCAAGAAACATTTGAGTCACCATTGCAGATATCCACAGTAGGGATGCACAGTACGTTGTTACTGCAATATTAATAGGCATTTTACTCAATAGCTTGGACCACTCTCTAACTTTTGGTGCAAACGTGAACTCCGAAGAAAGCTGGGACTGCGTGAAAAAGTCAAACGTTTTCACATACTGTATTATATGCTAATCTATTACACAAATACTCACCGAATTGAGGTACATTGCTGTAGCACTGCCTTGAATGGGATACATAGTAGTCTGACATCCTTCCAATGGAGTCTCTAGGGTGAAGTGGGTCACATTCGCTGTAGCTTTGCATTCTGGGTCTTGCAGCGTGAGACTTGCGTTCGTATATCCATTTGCCTGAGAACAGAGTAAATCATGGAGGCAAAATTGAATAAAGATCAAATAGTAAATTTTATTAACTCATTTGGAGAATTGTTAAAGAGATGAAGAGAGTGGTTCATTGAGTTCTCAGGAATAAACACATCCCATAAGGTGGTCTATTTCCAACAGCTTCTTCTAATTAGCTCACACGCCAAACGTTGGGTAAGTTTTCCCTCTTATTTACGTCATACCTACATCATCAAAGAACTTTTATTCACCCAATTATTATCATTTTTATTTATTAGCTGGATAATTATCTGACAAATGTATTTACACAATTGTTGCCTCCTTACTACTTTGAAACATAAAGAATCAAGCTCCTAATCAGAGCAAATTAAGTCTCTAGCATTTCATTTCTGGACGTCCTCCATGTGTGTTATTTATTTTCTCAGTTTCTCACATTGCATGAGAGATTCGAAAAAAAAAAAACATCATTTAGAAGCTTCCATGAGGAATGTTCTAATTAACTATGAGGTTTGCGCTCCAGGGTATGATTTTGACATAAAAAGATTCCCCAAAATTTTGGTAAAAATATGGTAAAAAATAGATATGGTAAAAATATAATATCAAGATTTTATCAAAAAATACCAGTGTCTTCATAAAACCGATTAACTACAATTTACTTTCAATCCAATGTTAATCATAATACTTAATATTATTTATTTTTATTTTTACACTGAACACTGGCATTGTTCCTGTAAAATTGACAGTGAAGCATAAATTAATGCACTGTGGCACAATTTCGAAATCTTCCCAAATTAGCAGATCGGCATAACTTTATATGATCCAATCTTTTATCAGCATATCACACACCCCGAAGTACAGTATCCATTGTCTTTTGTATTACTTGAGGATAAGATGTAGATGGTAAATTTATGTAGGTTTATGTCATTACTCACTATGAGGCTGTCCTTCTCAATGCTGACCACTATCCTGCTGTCTTCACACTGCACACTGAGCCCCACATTGAACACACCCTGGCTCTCTTCTGGGCCCTCACTGTCCCACGGCCGGTCGTCCAAAGAGGGGGGAAGCCTCGAGTAGGGCAGGTCCACAGCCCCGTGAGGAGGGGGGAAGGGGAAAGGCAGACTCAAGCGTTGAGAGGCAGTGCCGGGTTCAGGGAGAGGCCTGGAGTCGCGCAGGATGGACAGCTCTGGAAGAACCATGCTCTCTTGAGGGTCCACCACATCTGAAGTCACAGAGAAGAACGCCTTTATTTAAAATGCATTTAAAATAAAAGCATGCTGAAAAACATAACCTTAATATAACAATACACAATCACACACAGAGAAAAAACATGCATTTAACTATTTATTGATGTATTTATTATGAGATTCTAATGTGACTAAATAACAACTCTTGAACACTTGCTGACAGCTGTTTCTTTTCCATACCTGACTGTTGTCTGCCTTGAAACAATTATGTGCTGAGCAATGGTGTGTCACCAGGAAAGTCATTGGTAGGTCTAAAAAAGAGGGTCTATTCTGATTCAAATCCTCCACCTTCTGACTGGATTACCTTGTTCTCGGAGGCGGAGGTTGAAGTGGTTGGCCACTGATGTGCTGGTGTAGGAGGTGACAGGGCTGTAACCATGCTCCTCAGCCCACTGGATTAGATTCTGTGAGCCCAACGGTAACGGCTGCTTGGGCTTTTTGGTGACCTGCATCAGTTTCTCGGTACCGGAACCGACACTTACAGTATCTGAAGCCTGTGGGAAAGGAAAATAAGATTTATTTGACAAACTTTTATGACAAAAATTTTGAAGCAGCAATTTTATGAACTCCAAGAAACAAAAGACGTGGTATGTGTCGGGGTATTATTTCACTTCTTGTACAGTCTTGTCTTTTCTGCTGAAGGTGTGAATCATGCAATAGCTGGAGAGAGAGACTTGAATGTTCCTGTCCTACCTCACTGCAGACACTCAAACTGACGTTCTCACACAATTTTCTCACACATTCTGTACATATGCATAGAGCAAGCCACAGGAGACCCTGCCCATTGACTAATCATCATGGTTTTTGCAAGGCTATCATATCACACAAATAGTTGAGGCTTTCTCACTCTCATTGCACAAGCATTAAATCAGTTTTTGACAAAGTGGTTACAACTCAGTATTTAATAGCAAAGTATGCAAGTGCCTGGAAGTATAATCTTTATATAAATTTAGAATCTGTATGTGCATTTATATTATTAATTGTATGTGACCTTTTCTTGGATTTGAAGAAAAAACATTTTGCAAAAAGATAGCAATGAAAAAGAAAGAGAATAAATAAAGAGTATCCCCGTAGGGCAACCTGTGGGGACCCATCTCCAGTACCTAGCTGGAGGATTTGGGGTTGATGGGGAAATTGGAGTACCCAGAGGAAACCCACTCAGAAACATGAAAACTCCCAGGTGCTTGGTCTGGGAATCGAACCCAGGAACTTCTTGCCATGAGACAGTGCTAACCACCATGTCACCAATATCGGTGTATTTAATTTCAGATGGAGTACATCTTGGAGGGGGGGCAGCTGTAAATGAGTTTGCTTAAGGCAAGGCAAGGCAAGTTTATTTGTATAGCACAATTCATACACAAGGCAATTCAAGGTGCTTTACATGTGCTTACTGTAATGTTATACTCAAATACTTATAAGATGAAGGACTTAGCAGTGATGAATTTGTGCCCAAAAACAAATGCAGGAATGGTAGCTATGCTGATGTGTGGCAGAAAAGGGGAAAAAAAATCTGTGTGTTGAGGTCCTTAAAATGTGTTTTCAAGTATGTAAACAGTCAGTCTGCTGGAGGTGTCACTTTCACTCTCTCTCAGTGACCTGAAGTTCCACTGGAGCTGGGCTGGAGCTGGCTCACAGCAGCTGTACAAACATAAGCATGGTGAAGTGCAGAGTCATGGCTGCGTAGGACCAGAGAGGAAACACAGAACAGCCTTACAGCCTTCTACAGTACAACACTACACACACTAGTAAGGGCAGTACTGAGGCTGGAAACTCAAATACACCGATCAGGTAAAACATTCCGATGACTGTCAGGTGAAGTGAATAACATAGACTAGGCACCTGTTAGTGAGGCAGCAAGCGAACATGTGGTCCTCAATGCTGGTGTGTTGAAGCTAGCAAAATGGCAATAATAATAATATGAGTTTTACAAATTATGATGTCTAGAATCTAGACATCATAATTTGGCCCTTGTCAGAGCATCTCCAAAACTGCAGCTCTTGTGTGGTGTTCCCGGTCCAAGGTGATTCCATCCAACAGACATTCATTCACTCCAGTTAGTACAATTTGTTTGTTATTGCTAAAGGACTATCAGGATTTCCTCAAGAGAGTGGATATCAACCGTCGCAGCAGCTGCGCTGTTTGTTTATTGTTGCTATGACTACAAGAGGACTAACACACTTTCAGGGCTCTCTTGTTATCCTATTACATGCTTGATTAACATTTTCTGCAAAAGCCGAAAGGGAAGTAACAGATTGCTTCAAGAGCGTCAGTATTGATTGCAGTTTAACTCAATATTGGTGAGATCCACAAAGGTTTGCACTTATGCTAATGTGCTAAATTTACATGACAATTTAGGTGTCAATGTAAGCCTTTTTCAGTTACCATGCATTAATAAATAATATATATGTTTGTTGACTACACAAAGCTGTAGTGAAACAGCCCCAAGCACAATCCATGTTTATTGACTAGTCTCCTAATGTAACAAATAGTGTGATACTAAATATGTGGCATTTATCACATATTCTGGGTTGAAAATATGTGATTGCTCTCTCTACTGCTTCTTCCAATGTCAACCTCTGGAGTTACCACAATGAAATTTCACAGTCTTTCCTAACCTCTCCAACCCCAGCGACCAGGCGCCATTCACACACACATGCTGGACCTACAAATTCTTCGGCTAGCACCACTAACTGATGTCGCCACAGTCTGTATCTGTTTCTTCAATGTATTGGAGGAAAGCTTACCACCACTTCCAGCCTGCCCATGACTCTGTGGGCCTTGATGACCCAGTTGACAGCCTTGGCACACTTCAGGAGTAGGACCACATCTCGGTGCAGAGGAGCATCGTCCTCCAGGGGCTGCAGGTCCACTATCACATCTACCTGGAAAGCACTGGGAAGAAGAACCAACACATTCAAATATATATTGCAAAACCATATGTTAGAATATTACCAAATTGTATAATAGGATAGAATAAACGAATCTATGATACTCCAACCGCCCTTTGGTAGTCATAGCAGCAGTAAACAATCAGAGCAGCTGCTGAGATGCTTATGGTGCGTTCCAGTTGTACTTGGAGGTCGGAATTTCCGAGTTGTAAAAATCAACTGGAACGGCCCTTGATGTTGGAATTCCTACTCGGAAACTCGGGGCAACAAGAAAATGTAAAAATATAACTTTTATAATATTTAATGAACTTGTTTGATATGAGCCATTCACTGCATCTACAGTTACAAAATGAGCTAAAAGGCCTGTTGTTGGTAATCCTGCTAACTGCTAAATGAAGCTGTTAACGTTATAGATTTGTTTATTTCTGAGTTAACAACTGGAACGCCTCAACTTGGAGTTTTACGAGTTCCGGGTCCAAGGACAACTGGAATGCAGCATTATGTACACTCACCGGAGCAAACCCTCATCTGAGAGACATGGAGTGATAAACAAATCTAGAGTTAATTGCCAGGACAATAAGCTAAACGGCTGTGATATTTCCAGACTTCTTATTCTGGATGTTCTACAGCATTTTAAGCACATCTCATATCCATAGATACAACTAGGCTACTTTCTATAGTGTTGAAAGTAGATTTATAGAATGCCTCTTCTAATAATGCTCAATGTTGTATTCTGTGCTGTGTACCTGGAGAAAGCTGTGTATGCTACTATAACAGCCCAACAATGAAACAGATTAGATTTTTTTGTATGTACATCTAACTATAGTCTGCTAGCCAAATTTTGAACCCACTATATGGGTCCAGATGAAAGAGTGACCAATTCTTCAAAACCCCTGCATGTTATTATAAGTGGGAGAAAGCGCCATGCACTCCAACACTGTGCACCCCGTAAATGATCTTAACATTAATTTGAATTCAACTAAAATTCAATAAAACCTTCACTCTGACAAATCATATCAGATTATACTGTTATCACAACTTTCAAATAATGATTGCATCATAGTGCATGTTTTTCTAATTTCTTGCAGCCCTAGGTGGAAGTCTGGCCAACTCATTAAATGTGGATATATTTCTGGGAAAAAGCAGACATGTGCACAACAGACGAGACCACACTTCTTCAGTATAGAGCACTACTACTGCATTGACTTTGGGCTCAATATAAAAATCAGTCTAGTGGGGAAGGATTGGCCAATTTAATTTTAAGACCTTGTTTTGAAATATTATTCTTATGTTCCTTATGGCAGGCCAACATAAATAGAGTGAGAGCATCCTGACCTCTAGAGTAAACCATGACGTCATAGTCTGTTGGCTCTTTCTCACCTGCTGGAGTTAGGAGCCTGTAGTTCAATGATGTGCACTTCTCTGTCCTTGTCTGGCCCCGAGAGGATGCATCCTTTGGAGGGCTGGGACTCCACGTAACCCCCCAAATAGTTCAGGGACAAGAACTTAGTGTCAATCTTACAGTTGTCAGAGAACACTGGATCTAAAAGACAAAAAAAAAACAATTTTCCATAAAATAATTTCCATAACAACCATATAACAGATTGTCAGGGATTCCCAAAATGTTTAGCTTCATTGAAGCCTCATAACTGTCTTAATGAAATGTTTAGTAGATTATCAGACTTGTTTGTGTGCCATGAAAGTGGCAGTAATCTGAAAACATACTTTTGGTTCAGTAAAAGTTTGTGATATAATAATAGTGACTTTACAATTACTCAATGGAGAAGTCTGTATGTAAAGGCCACAATTCAAGATTGTTTTTTAATAATTTAGTTCATTCTCACACGCCTGCCTTGCTTACGCTGTGTTACATTCTGTGGCATTTAATAAAGACACATATGGGTATCTATTAGTATATCTAGTATAATTCACAAATCAATGTTGTGGATATGCAGTGGGAGTTTGTGTATGAAGCAATAACTTTGAGCAAATGGTTAGAGCAACATGGTGTTTTGGAATAGGGAGTTTGTTTTCAAAGGTTTAATTTGAGGATAGTAACAGATAAGGGCTCATCCTTGGATCCAAAAGCTCTGCTACTCCTTCAAGATCCACACCAATTATGAGACACAGCTTCCCACAGTCCTGTAAGGGTACCATTAAAACAGCTAGCAATGACATTGTATGCATACTGTGGTTAGACTTAAAGTGATGAGAAATACATTACTTACTTTGGTTGTGTCTATAAGTCAGATAAGACAGAGGAGTGTGTTGGATATGAGAGAGAGTATGGTATTCTCATGGGAGGTTATGATTTATTGTCACATATGTTTAAGCAACTTCTAAATCTGAATTTTGCCCTTGCTGCTCCATATGAACAATACATCAGATTGTAGACAGGTCATTGTGGTTTTTAAGATGAACTATGTAAATCTTCCCTAACCTTTATAATAAAACTACTCTTATGCCTTGATCCTGGCCCAGTGGTGGCTGGATAGGCTGTTGGTGAGGTATGCTTGAGCCACCAAAGGTATGTTAGTGGTATATCCAACTCAACTTTAAAGATGACCTTACGAACGACTTCATTCTTCAGCTGCACTTCTGTAATAATTTTCCTTCCTTTTCCTTAGGAAGGAAACAGTATTACTCAAATGGATAAAAACCTTCTGTTTAGTTTGAAATGTATGTTTGAAATAATGGACAACTCTGATTCTTTGCCAGCCTCAAGAACAGGACCTGATGTTTTTAATGAGGATCCTTCCCTCTCTGTAGATGCATACTTATGACTGCTGTGTGTTGGTTTGTTGCTGTGCAGTGGTTGCTCTAAGGCCTGTGTCATTAGCGGCTGTGGTTTGGCTTCAGTCCAGACAATGAGAGCAGTAGATTCGCTTCACCACTGCCTCATGTCTGTTGTGCAGGGTTCTCCTCCGCTCTGTAAAGAGCCACAGGAGTTCCGGAGAGGGATGGTGCCAACGTCAGTTTACACTGCAGAATGCTCGATGCACATTCAGCTTATGCTGTATTAAGTATGCTAATAGCTCTCAAGCTGATTATTCTTCAATGCTCAGGAGGTAGAAAGTTGGTGATTCAAGCTCGGCTTGGTTGCGCTTATAGGGCAAGATATTTCTAACCTGGCAAAAGCCAGATTGATAAGTGTAGCACCCTGTTATTCAGAGTTCTAAACTAAAAAAGGGAAAAAGGAGAGAGCTGATTGGCTCTGTTGGATTTCTATGGGTACCTGCTCATGTTGGAGTAGTTGGTATTGAAATAGCAGGCATGGCAGCTAAGTGGGCCTTAAACAAATAACTAGAGAGCATAGTGATCCCAGGAGTACTTGAGTGGAGGTCAACATACATGGGGAAAGATCGGAAAGTGGCAGTGGTCTTAAAAAGGTTGAGGTTAGGGCATGTGGGCTTGTACAGGATCTTGCAAAAATAGGGAAACATCGAGATGGGCTCTGTACAAACTGCAAACGAGACCAAGAGTTAAGCTAGTTCTTATAGACTGCCCGTTATAGAGCAATCAGCTATCAGAACCAAATCCTAAACTCCCTGTTGTTGACCTTAAAACTCTTATGAGCTATTCCCATAGGCAGGACTATGCCATAAGAGCACTAATGGACTTTCTTACAGCCGCAGGGCTGTATGTGAGGATTTGAGTGTGTTGTGATGTGAGATGTAACCTCCCAACTGAGAAAGGCAGCAATGTGCTTCAAAGCGAAGTCTGCCGGAAACCTCACGAAGAAGAAGAAGCAGCTAAATTAAATAATAAATAAAGAGGTCCTTTGAGCCACTGAGCTAAGCTAAGTTAGTGATTGTTAAGTGAATTGGGTACCTTCTCCCACTTTG
The DNA here is from genome assembly GCA_036025475.1 of Philypnodon macrostomus. NCBI lineage: Eukaryota > Metazoa > Chordata > Actinopteri > Gobiiformes > Eleotridae > Philypnodon > Philypnodon macrostomus. The sequence continues at coordinate 2,816 of JAVQKC010077431.1, read as the reverse complement.
ATGTAGATGTCTTGGGTCATGCGCAGCTCAGAGAAGGAGGTGACAGCCCTGTATTTCCTCTGGGCCCAGCTTAGGAGATGCTCATTGCCGTGGGGCAGGTTCTCCTTCTGCGTCTGAGTGGACAGAGAGAAGTCTGCAGACTGGAACTGAACATCTGAGCCCTCTGGGACCTAAAATAAAAAAGACAGGTGTTAGTGATCTAAAGATTCTCTAGTATTTTTTGCTCTGATCAAAATTTGGAGAAACACAGCAAATCAAAAAACAGCAAGGCAGTCCCAGCATACTTCCTCTGGACAAATATCTTTGGCAGGTTTCATCATTCCTTTTCTCGCACACTAACTAAACCCATATCATTGTGTTGTCGGTCACTTTATCAATACATTTCCAAAGCATCTCAAAATGACTTTCTTCGGGCTATATTCATTCCCTTACATTCGCTCTTCATTCTTATAAAACTAAAAATACACACATACTCTCACACTCTGACCTATACACAACCAAAATACGTTAAAGCAGTCAACGAAAACATCTTCCCAAAATACCCCGTCTCTCCAAACATTGGTGAAACCCATCCCTCATGCTGCATCCCCCACCATTACCAAACCTGTACAAATATGCACACCGTATTTTTACACATGTTCCTACACACAATACTAGTGTTTATATAGTGGAGAGAGTCATACTGTGGCATCAATAATGTCTATGTTTAGCTTTGAACAGGGAAAGAGGCCTCGATTGACACAATATATTGTGGTCAATACAGGGGACAATTAGATTATAGAATCAGTAATTACATATAACGTAATTAATATCAAATTCCCGGTAACATTTAAAATCTTTAGAATTGACAAGACGCAAGCAACACGGAAAAAACATTTTGCTGTGACAACTACAAATGTGATACTATGTTACTATGATTACATAAGTATCTAATAAACCAGAATTAAAGCTATGATTACTACAGATACATAAAAGTAGAGCAAGAATACTTTTGGTTGTTTCTCACAAATATAGTGTCTCACTCAGTCTTTGGTCACTATTGTGAAACCATCACTTTTGCCAAGTCTATTAATCATTTATCGACAATGGTTTTAGTCAGCTTTATAGACAATATCAAAAGTTGCAGCTTAATATTTGTAGACTGTCAAACTAGATTGATCACATTACATTGTTTTTTAAACTAACATTAGTTAAAACATGGCAGGTTTTGAGGTAACTTTGGAAGAGAAAGAAGAAGCCTTCATTATTTATATTGTTACATATTGTAGACCTTACTACTTTAAGTGTTGGAGACCAAGAGCCACGTTTGACCCACTGGATGAGATCCCAGTGAACAATTACAAAATCCAAAGACTACATGTCCAGTCTTAGACCAACCCATGGAGGGGTTAGTGTTACATTATACAAGCTGTGGTCGTGGCCAATCTGGATGTGAAATTCTGATTATGTGCACGGTTATGTTTTTGTTGCTGATATTTGCTGGTCTGTTTGTTGTGCTAGAATAATAACCAAAGTAATACAAGTAATGGTATCATTTGGACTCAGCTGTGGGTCAATGAAAGCAGCATAGTATTTTAAGGGTGGGTCTGGAACACTGTCTGGATCAAGGGCTTTCAGAAAGGACTCTGTATCATAGAAGGACGGTCCCAATGATTCTAACTCTTGCCACAAGTCGTCAGTAAAAAAGTATATTTTTTGTCATAATTCAACTGTATAGGCCCTATGAATTATGACAAAAAATAGCCCTGGTATAGAACTAAAAGATGCAGAGTTTAAGTTCTAGATTACAATACAATACTGTATACTGAAATTTTGCTTATGTATACCTGCTAGTGTATTCTATATGTACTGTTTTTACATTATTGTGAGCCAGGCGAGAGCTGTTGATGTGGGGCAAAATGTAAACTGTAAAATGATATGCGTACTTGCAAAGAGTATAGGCTCATTGACTATTGTTTTAGGATAGAAACGTCTTTAGAAATTTCATTGTGAATAATAACACAAACCAGAGCATAGAGAAAGGCAGAGAAGTGTTGATTTGTGTGACGGGGAAATTGGCCTTGGAAGTATTCAGAGGGACCACCCCTTTGGCACTTAATAGACCCCAGCCCATATGCTTCATTTCACATAAACATTCACATCCAAAAGTGCACGGTCTAGACGTACTAGCTCATTTAGATTTCCATCTTTGTTTTTCAAAATCCCAAAGTAGCCTGTTTGTACGGACGCAGTAGAGCAAGGCTGTACGCACCATTATTACAGTAGTATGGACTTATTTCCTGTGGACAATCCATTGTTATGTCATACAAATCCTCAAAGCCTAAAAATATTCACAATGCTAAACCAAGACTAAACCGAGTCTAACCTAAGAAACGGATTTAAACCTGACATCAGATAGTTTCTCTGATCTTATATTGGTCGGAGATTTCAAGTTGCCATTCAGAATATTCCTACAATTCTGAGTACAACCCTGGTTGACAGTTTAAACACTAAACCTGACTTTATGTCCAATGCGTAAGGTCATTGGTCTCCATTGGTCCATTCGTACTCTTTGTAGACATGACTATTTCAAAGCTTTGGTGCTAACATCTGGGTGACCCCTGGACGCTCCTCGTGCCGTTCCTGGCATTGTCACCAGAAGCAGTAAATAACCCACCCTATCTGACATACGCAATACTCAGTGTTATTTTTAGTCTGTGTACTGTAGCGTGCAAACACGTGATGTTATGTGTATGTTTATTAACTTGATCGTATAAGAAATTAAGTCTAAGACTTATGTGGGGCACCACTGAACATGAGATACGTCCAGAACAATA